>JAJOOS010034752.1:0-15378 GCA_029582725.1 Solanum chiquidenum | reverse complement strand
TTCTTTAACAGGTTAATCCGTTTTATCTTGGGAGGAATTAATCTGCAACCTCGGGTACAGTGAGGGGATTAAATTTCTTAAGGAAACACAGTGGTTTCTGTGGACTCGGATTAAAATCATTCTGTCTATTTCATCTCTTTTCTGTTTCTTTATTTTTGACTAACCTGAATACAGGAGATAACAGTCGTCTCATCCGATGGTCCGTACTCGCTTCGTGACCCAATTAATTCGAATTCGTAGCAGAAAGTTTCACTTTCAATGATAAACTGGTCCTTATTAAAGATGACTCTATAGTAGGACGCAAACATAAATTTTTTAATTAAGAATAAAATAGTGCTTACCACTTTACAACAATCTTTTATGGTACTGCAATTGATTCTAACTGTCGTTGATGGGAATTAGGAAACTTGTTGTTGGTGTTTTAAATGCATTACCTAAATGATATGACCTAAAGTTCTAGATTGATAAATATCCTCTTCATTATTTCCCAATTATCACATTTTTCTATCACTTGATGTCGAAAATGGGCTAGAATATAAATCCATAAATCTATTGGGAATTAAGTCTAATCGATTCGAATTAATCAGCAAACAAAGATTATAGTTCGATTCGAATCAAATCCGATCATTCTCTTCTATAACGTTGACTATTCAGAATATAATATATAATGTTTATGGGTTTCTCATAACTTCAACTAAATACTATAATAATAACTAGATTTAATCATCACTATTTAACATTATTTAGTGAATTTGTTAATTGATATGTACATGATATAGGTAAAAATTATTGAGTTCATATAAATTCGTAATCGCAATGGATTGATCATTGTATATGAGTTTTTTTATTAAAAATAAAAACATTTATGTATATGGATTGAGCATTGTATATGTTTTTTTTTTAAAAAAAAAACATTTATGTTGAGAGTAGATTTGAATTTTGAACCCATGCCCTCTCAGACCGGAACCTTAATCTAGCACCTTAGATCAACTCGGCCATCTCAACATATGAACCTTTATGTATTTATGTCATAATGGATAAAAAAAATTTATTTGAAAGTGAAGTTGCTGTTTTTTTTTGTTGTTGAAGAAAAAAAAGATTTTATTAGTAAATAATTTTTTTAAATTTTTTTATTAGTAAATAATATAATTATGTTTATATTTTGATTCTTCTCTTAGAATTATTCTTCGTGATTCGGGGGTTGAAACATGTTTCTTGAACATATATGGGATGATATGAACCTCCTTGTAATACTTGATCTCCAAAAAAGTTGATTGTACTTCGAATCAATCACGAGGAACAATTTCCCTTAATTTTTACCTTCTTTTTTCTTTCATTGAGGTTTAAAGTAGTGTATTTCTCGAGCAATGAATAACATGGATATTTTGAAGTATTTGATTGTTAATATGTGTCCAAAAACACTTCAAATTAATTATTTTTTTGAGAATGAAATTGTTGTTGGACATATACTTTATTACTCGAAATTGACAGTGTACTTAAAGATTTTTACATAACTCAATGCAATTTAATTGGTTATAATAAGTTAATAGTATGATATAGTACTAGTATTGTATGCATAATGTTGTTGATTTAAAAATAAAAGCACACATTACTTTTAAATGGAAAGCCACTTTATTTAAAAGGTATAAAAATCATGATGTAATTAGAAATACTTTTCACTTATGTGTTTGATATACTAAAATATTTTATAGAATAACAAATAAAATGCAATGACAAACACATTCTAAAATTTTAAGAAAAAATAATATTTTCTATCAAAATGGGGAGAAATATAGATATTAATATAAACTTTAATACTCATAATCACAACACTACATTATACTCTATCTTCCTCTTGTATGATTATCATATCACACTTCAAGGATTAATTTAGTATTATTTATGTTCATGATCCATTGGGGACAACTTCCAATTTATAGCAATAATACAAATGAATATCTATCTATATATAATAGGAGAGAAAAAAGTGCTCAGAAAATTCTTGAATTTTTTTTTAAAATAATAATAAATTATATGATTTTAAAAAATAACTGTCAATTGTTGAGTCAGAAAACTTGGGTTACTATCCTATATAAATACATCTCAAAATATTTGAAAACTTATCATCTTATGATTGTTGATCTGAAAACCTCCGCTCAGCAAATTGCACGACAATGAAAAGTTGATATCATTCATGAATATAATTGGAATTTTGGCATTTATGGATCACAAGGTAATAATTGAGATCAATTTATTTTCTGTTCAATTGTTTTAGGACATTTACTAAAAAAATTCAATAATTTTTCTTGATTTAAACCTTTATATTTTGTGATCAACAAAATGCCTGAGAAAATTTTCATATGAATGGACCTTTATAGACTTATACAACACACACATTAAATAAGGCAGAATATTGTGATAGAGTAGAAAATTATATATCAGCGATAATTTCTTTTCTTTTGATGAACTTTTATATAAGTAAAGTAAATGACCATCTATTTCAATTTTGAAGAAATCTTATGACCGTTCTCTATGTTAGAGAAGGAGTAAACCCATATTTCAATTTTATGATCATTGCTTTTTGGATGCTTCACATGTTAATTGCAGCATAATTGATTTTGTTGCTGATTATGAACATTTGACTATTATGAGAAAAAACTTCTATTATGTTAATGTGTTTGTTCTTTAATGTATTTGTTTGCGTAATCTACCTTTTCATTAGAGAAATCACCATGCGCTAGATGTAATGAAATTTTAGTTTATTTTGCAGAATGAAAAAGTTAGAGTTCAACTTTTACTATTAGTTCGAACACCATGGTGTTACTTTCTAACACAATAGTGTGTTAATTCAATATTTGGTGGAAACGCACTATCTCAAAACAATTTTTATTATTTCTAACTCTGAATGTAGTCAATGATAAAACTATTATAAAAAGGTAGGGCAAATGAAAAAATAAAATTATTAAATAATAAGTGAAGATAAAATGAGAAGAAAATATTAAGGTAACGATGTGATCACATTAAAATGAGATGATACAATAAAATTTAAAATTTAAGTAACAATTAATAAATTCTAATTAAACTTAAGTTCATTTGTTACTATTGATGTATATATTTATCAATACATTCTTAATAAACTACAATTTAATAGTATTCAACTTGCCATAGAACTCTGCAGATGACCATATGACAAACTTATTGTCGATGTTCTCAAGACTATCCTATTCTAATAACTCTACATTAAAAAAAAAAAAAGTTTTTTTTTGCTTTTTTGTTTACCATAAACATGATGTTAGATGTACAATTTCTAAATTTATTTAATTCAATTGGCATTTGTACTTCAAATAATGAAAGACATCATCCTTATATGATTTTCACCATTCAAATTATCCCTATTTCGGAGCAGAATGTCTTTTATCTCGTGGGATATAAAATAAATGTCCAATATTATTCACAATATATATATATATATATATATATATAGTGAAAAGAGTTTAACATCAACAAAAGTACTTAAAATTGGATGAACTTTTTCTTTATGTTGGTAAGTAATATTTGATGAATTCATCAATAAACTATGAATTTTATTGCACACAACACAAAATCTTACGCCAAATTTAAGTTGGATGAAATGATTTTTCCTTCCCTACCAGCCTTATAAAAACAGTTGTGAATCAAACATTTTTCATTTGACAATTGATAAATAAATTTTAAAAAGTTAGTCTTATCATGTTAATAAGATAATATTTGTTAAGTGATATGTTTGGTGTGTTTTTTAGTTATGTTATTTTTTTAGTCACTAAACTTTTATGTATTCTTATTTTATGAAATTATATTTAATTAAATGAAATCATTTTATTTTGTAGGATTCAACTAAAGGAGCGTGCAAAAGAGATTGCAATATGTTTTGCAAATTATATTTAGATTTTAGCTAAAAGTACAGTCATTATTTTTAATACTATATTCAAATTTGTTCTATGAATTTAAAATTTAATTAATTAGCACAAACATCAGTCTTATACATATGCTATTAATCTTCATTATAATAGGAGAAGAAGTTGTTAGAATATTGTCTGGTATCTTAGAAGAACTTATCTTCACTTGCACATAGAATAGGCTAAAATTTTATTAACATCAAGTGTATATATATTATATATGATTACACATATAACTCAATAATAATTCAATTAGTTATTTTTAAATTAAAAATTATTACATTTTGAAATATCCGTGCATCGCGTGGGCACGTATACTAGTAACTAAAAATACAAAAAGAAAATCCATTGATAAATCACAAAGAAAGAAATGATGGGATACATTACCGGGGCATAATAATCCATGGACTCACGTAACTCTTTTCTTTAGCTCCTTAATAATAACAACTAGATGAACGTAACAACCATTACAGGGATCAATTTAGTATCATCTATGCTAATGATCCACTGGTGCCACTTTCCATTTATAGCAATAATACAGATGAATGGAACTAAGAGTACAAAAAACAAATAAATCGATAAAATAATTGAAAGCAGAAATGATTTCTGGGTGCTGAGGATCATCTAAATACACGAGACTAAATCAATAGAGAGAATTGTATGTCCAAAAGGTGGCGAGAATGGACACAATGCATATGAAGAGCGAAGGGAGAAGAGTAATATTCAAGAGCATACTCTCCCCTAAGTACCCAGCGAGAGTTATGGTTGCATCTGCAATCACCCGAGCAATGGTTCCGGCTTCTGTAGACAAGAGGCCTCCATTGTAGGTTCCACGAGAAAGTCTAGATGACATGACTCGCGAGAGGAGTGACAAATTTACACCTGAAGTGAGCCAAAGCCAAAATAACTTTTTAGAATGTACATGATATAAAACTAACAATAACATAGTATTATCATTGAGAATCGTTAGATCGCCAAGTTTTGTTATATGTCAAAGAAGTATTAACTACGAACACCATTTATACACATAATAGTATATAGAAATGTTGTTGAACTATAGATCATGAAGCAACTCTTTTTGTTGAACTATAAGCAAACTTTATTGAAACTATCACTCACTAGAAGCCAGTATGAGTATCTACTCTAATCTTTCTAATGAGTAGAGTCTGTGTCCACACTTGCTATTTGGACACGACATTATCTCCTTTTTCTTCGAGTTATTCTGAGTTTGAGCACAACTTTTATTCAACTACACGATTTTTGGTTTTCCATATTGATAGATCAATTGACAATTAAAGATGAGTGTTTCTTAAGAAAGACAACGAAAAGAGGGGATCATACCTTCTAACACTTCAGCAGATACAAATAATAAGAGCCCCGAGCAGACATACTGTGGCACAGAATACGGGATTATAACATTAAAGCTCATCAGTATACCAACACAAACCATAATTTCAGATGCCAACAGAATTTGCCTGCAAACAAAAGAAACTCGGCATTCAATTTCTGATGATGAAGATTTATATATGATAAACCTATGGTGAATTTTCAGTCGACGTGAACTCTATGCGAAAAAGTTGCCAAAACATTTCTTTATTTTATACGCCAAGCCATAAACTATATCGGTTACATGTAGAGGTGGCAAAAAAAAAGCAAATAGTATTGACTATTGACCAGAAAGTAACCATCCATTAACATATGTGTGCGCGAAAGAAGTTACCTGTCCTCGAACATGTTAGTTATATAGCTCCCAACAACAAGATTTACTGGAAGAACCGTGAGGCCAAGACACGCAAGAAAAACTGCCACATTGCCTGTTGACCACCTAAAGTAATATGTCGTGATGACACTAGATTCTGAAAGTAAAATCTCCATAGCGTATTTCAGCATAAAATAGATTAACAATTGAACCTGGAAAAATCAAAGAGTTGTGTTAGTGGTCATTAAATTCATGTCTTTCTATTACACAACCAAATCATATAGACTTATGTTCCATCCTTTTAAATATCATTTTCCTTCTTTTGGGTGCTATTCAGAAAAACTTGCAGGAAACAGAAGAACTTATGGCTATGATAAGAGTAATCTATGTTCTTAAGGAGTTTAAGCCCCCACTATATATTTGTGGCTGGGTTTGTGGCAGAATTACTTCAGGAAAATCCACGCTCAGAAAAACTTGAATTTCCGAAAGAACATGTTCTGAGTTTTTTAAAATATCGAGAAGAGTTAAGACTTGCATTCTCTTCTCTTTCAAGGTCACTAACATTATTAGTAGTATCATGATAATTAACAGCTCGGTTTATGCTTCCCAATCCATTTTCCTTTTTTGACATCAAGATCTATCTTTCTAACATCTAAAGACAAATAATTGCAAACTCCAAGTAACATCAGGGAAACATGCATCACATACTTGTAGTCAGAGTCGGAGCCAGAATTTGAAACACATGGGTTCGGGATTTTAGTCAATTTGAGTTACTGGTAATAATTTTTACATATTAAATGAATTTGTATAGATAAATACAGAGGCTGAACCAAAATTTACTGGTTTTTTGCCAAACCCGCTTCATACACTCTGGCTCTGTCCCTGCTGGTAGTTGAACTCCAAAGAATCAATTTCCAGAGTGAAGAATAAGACCATGTGATTACTCTTTCATACAAAAGGAATTTACATGAGGTTCCTCTTTAACGAAGTCCCCGAGAGGGCTTAGTTAATCCATGATTTATGTTTCATCTTTCATTTCCTTTTCGTTTGTTTTGAGAAATTTATTGATCAATCACTTGCTGCATGCTTATTGGATCGAAAAAGAAGCAAGGAGCTCATAGTTTGAACATACCTTCACAGAAGGAGTGAGCAATCTGTATGCTGCTACTATAGAATTAGCAGGTTTATGAGAGTCCTCGGGAGCTTCTTCACTCTCGTCACCTTCTTGTTCATCCTCATCTTGTTGATTCTCTGGTGGTTTTAACAGCAATGGTTCCACAATGCCTTTTTCAAGGGAATCGGGTTCTACTGATCAAAAAGATTTATTATCAGATCCTTTTTGATTAGTACCAACTATATATGTAATGTTCGAATAGTATCAACTAAAGATTGCATTCTTAGTTAAAGATTACAGAGAATAAGAGGAAAGGAGAGCATAGAGGCAATAATATATGTAATGTTCGAATAGTAATAACTAATATTATAACCAAAAAGAAATGTAGGACATACCGGCCTTAGACTCTTGAGGAACATTTTTTATTTCAGTATCACGCACAGGTTCTTTAAAAGAGAACCACAGCCATACCAAATAAATGAGCCATGCAATAGCCATAAGCCAACCAGGCAAAGTTTCTTTATTGACGGTTATCTTGTAAATCTTAAAATTCGTCTGAAGTAAGCCGGCAACTGCAGGTCCACATGCCATTCCAAGCGCACTAGCACTAACGAAACCCGCTGAAGCCTGCATCCGGTATTTAAGTGGTACACAGTCACTGATGTAGCGACGGTTCACTGCTCTGGCGGAACCAAAACTGCAATTCAAGAAGAGAAGGGCAAGCCACCATCTTGTCAACTTACAAGTCTTATGATTAAGTGCAAATTCGATAAATCAATTGATTACTTCTCAGTAAATGTAAGTTTAACAACCACAATTAAGGCATAATTCCAACTAATCAGCATTCTATTAAGTATATTCTTTTGTTACCTAAATTCAACTATATCATGCATTTTCCTAAAAGATTGAGCTTATGCATCTGAACCAAAATTTAGATACCATAATCTTATCTCACTTCACTTTCATTCATTTTTCTAATGGGGACTATACTTGGGGTGAACATATTCCATTTTTAATATAACCGAGAAATCCCCGAGAGCTATCTAGCCCACGATTTGAAACTTTTCCAACTTCTCGTTAACTCCATGACTAGTTTCATCAACTAACTCGACATCATTTGCAATTACTTTTTGAAAGTAGGTGTTAACCTCCCAAATCAGCAAAAATGAAACTAGATATGCTTCAAAAACGTGAAAGAGAGTGAAATCACCAAATGATTTTATAAATCATCCTCCAACCACTACCATTTGCTCGTCCGAAGTACCAAAAAGAAATATCTTAAATAATCAATAACAGAAAACCACATGTATAGATGCACACATCTGGAAAGAGTGGAGGAGAGAGGTTTACCCGCAAAAAAGACGACCGATAAGCAGAACTGGTATTGAATTGAGATCATAAGCCAATGCATACATGACATTCCCGATAAAAAGAACTATACTGCTGAATATCAGAGGTCTGAAATAAGACCTGTTCGACCAAGCACTGAAATACACTGACGAGAAGATCTGCGCGACAGCCATGGCTCCAATCACAATCCCACAAACCGTTGCAGCTGCACCAAGGCTCATAGAATAATCATCTGCTGTTGGTACAATAATGTATGTATTGACCATGTAAAGGAAAGTATTCGCCAAGTTCAACAGGAGTGACATAAAATGGTATCTCTGATCATCAACTCCTTCCTCGACAGGAGCGGGTAACTCCTCTTGCATAATAAGCGCATGTTGGGCCAAAAAGTTAAGAAAGTTTGTCGAATGACTTAATCTATCGACAGCTGCTTGCATCGAGTCAACCACAGGATCCTGCAAAAAGGCAAAGTACCATATTAGAAAAAAATAGCAGAGCATATCTAGAATATATGAATGGAGTTTGACAGGAAAAAACTAGACTCTCCGTCCCACTTTATGTGACACTATTCAAAGTATGACGGTCAAACTATCTAATTTTCTGTGTGAACTCGGACAAAACATCTTCAAGTTTTTTTAAATAAAATTTACATATTTAGGAACTACATAAAAAGTACTATAAGTCACAATATGAAAAGTAGTGGTCACGGAAAAACTTTTGACACTCCAAATAGTAACTATGTCACATAAAATGGAACAACCAGAGTCATATTTATAAAACCTGCACAAAGATCTGAAGCTGATTACTACAAGTAAACTAAACCTGGAGGGGAAGAGCTGGCTGGTCATAAATTGACAAGTAGCTTCCCTGACGGTCTTGAAGATCTGCAAGATTACGAGATATTGCTCCAACAACTGCCCCTAATCCCTGCAATCATCGTTCAAGGATGGCTTGTGTTAGGGCATACTACAACAACAACAACATACCTAGTGTGATCCCACAAGTTGTGTTAGGGCATACTAGTGCAAATAAATCTGAATCTCATGTTTTTTAGTCAAGAAATGACATTTGCAGTAACGAGTTAAAAGACAAATATCAGAAGGAAAAAAGTAATAGTTGCAGTTGTCTTATCAGCAATAGCATTATTCTTTTTTTGATAACCGTGGTGTTTGGGGCAACTTGCATGCACCATAACTAATTCCATAGGTACCTACTACCTCCCACCAACACAAGAACCAGATAATTCTGTCCACAAAGGCTTAGCAGCAGTAGCATTATTATAGTAGAAGAAGAATAGGGGACTGGCTATTTGAGTTTAGCATATTACCACGTGCTTGAATACTTGCTGAAGTTGGGAATAGGGATGATTAGCCCGGGTTTTGACATAATAATCAGTGAACTTATAGCCAAAACGTTTGTCAAATTTTTTAAGTATCTTCCGCAATCCAATAGCATTTATTTCAACGAAATAGAGAAGCTTTAGAAGATCACGCCCCACAGCTTGATAAGCTTCCCGCAACTCGTCTATTTTTGATATATCAGGCACCTCTTGAAGAGAATCTTTCTGTTCATTAAGTTCAGATATTCTGCTCGCAAGAGCTCCTTGTTGTTCCAACAAAAAGAGAACTATTGTTTCGATCTGCAAAAGATACGAAGAAAATGATCATATCTCCATGATGTGGCTGATGCCTTCTTCACTATAAGAAGTATCCTTTCGATCCAATACAGGAAGTGTAAATGCTACGAGCAAATAGAGATAGTCAAGATTAATTTCTAAGGACTCTATTATTGACCCCTCCAAACCTATCAGAACTAGAGTTGTCAAAGGCGAAAAGCTCTAAATTTCACTCCAGATCAATTGGGGCTTTAAGAGAAAAGCGCAATAAAAGTGTGGGCTTCAGTTATAGAAGGCACAATGAAGGGAAAAAACAAAAATATATATGTGATTCGAGAAAAAAGTATTAAGTTCATTCATATTATTTTCCTTAACCACTACTACACTTATATGCCGATTATATTTGTTTAGTAATGCTCTATCCAAGATAGAACTCATGAGCAATGAGGTGCACGCCTAAGTGACTTGCCTATAGTGAAGCGCAACTTAAGCTAGGCAACGTGCCCTCCTTAAGCGTTTATGATATACAGGGCTTGAGCACACTTTTAATGAGCCTTTGACAACACGATCAGAACATTGACAGAGTAAGCAACAAAGTATGTAACAGTCACTACTAGCAACAAATATGGCAAATAAGACATCGAGTGAAACAAGAACCTGTCTTTTTCCTAAAAGTTTGATCTCAGAAACATAAAACTTTTTGCAAAATGAAGGTTCCACAACTGATTAGTTTTCATAGACCGAATACTGATGAGGATAATCACAACTGATGCATAACATATACTAATAGTTCTTATCCTGATTCAAGTTGAACTAGGCATGGATTCCACTTCATCGAGAGCCTCCAAAATAACTCTTTAAGTATACAACATCGTAGAAACCTTTCACAATAAATGCTGACAAACTTCAAAGTTGATAAATTGTCACAGGAAGAACAAAAGAACTAATATGATCGAGTTGATTTGTGCATGTAGGGCTCTGACATCTGTTGAAGCCAGCCTGTGGTAAGAGTTGGGCAGAGGTAGCCCTCAATCACTTACTACCTTTCTCGGTAATTAGCTAGCAAGAGGCCAATCCTCAGGAATTTTATTTCCAAGATAAGCTATTTGAATGCTTCTAAACGACAAGAATAGTCTATTTGAACAGGGCACATGCATCACACATAAGGAAGACGCCGGAAGACTTACAATGAATTTGTCTGTTTCGGCCTACTCTGGCCTTTATACGATAAAGTATGCAAGTGCATCAATTCCATCTCCTTACCTGGTTGTCTAGCATTCTGGAGAAATCCTTAAGAACAAATCGACGATCCGGTACTACGGCTTGGCTTTGGTTAGCATATTGCTTAAGCTTCCTCTTCATCAATTTGTAATTGATATAGTATCTGCAACAAAATTGATCTTCACCATTCAACTTAATAATGCAGACTCAAAATAAATGTTTTCTTTTGATTCCTTTTCATTAGGTGGTAATGTCTAATTTCTCCTCTTTGATTAATCACCTATGTTGCTCGGACCCTCCAAAGATGTTGTCGTGTTCCTATCGGATCCTCCAAAAATAGCATAGCTTTTGGACAATTCGACAAACGCCCAGTGGGATCTTTGAAGAGTCCAAGCAACATAGTTAATCACTACTGCATTAAAGTATTCAGGTAGTTTTTTCTCTCTTTACTAACACAAAAAAGAGAACCTATTTCCTTAATCCTCGAAGAAGCGAACTTTGTCTTTCTACATTGCAACTACCATTTCTTCATTTTTTTTAATTAACACACATAACAATAAGGTTTGTGGTCAAAATGTATGCGGCAAATATATAGAGTAATTCACAGCATAACATTTTCTGGAATTGTGTTTTTAGTAAAAAGAAACATAGCAAGTTCACAAAGTTCATCTAGAAGTGCAGAATAAGAGCATCGACAAGATCAATTTCTGCCGAATTTAACACATAAATCTTAAGCAATCTCTAGTTTCTGCTAAATAAAGGGCACCTGACATACCCTTGCCATTCTTGGATTTGTCTTCCCTTCAACTTTTTCCCAAAAGACACCATTTTTTATCTGCATTCAGCCACAAAAAAGAAAAGGAATGAGATAAACAACAGTGACACATTTCTAGTGATGAGAAATCGATTTCCATAGAGAATACAATAAGAGTATTTGGGTGCCGGACACTGAATGAGAAATTATACCAAACATAGTTTCATATAAGCTACCTGTTCACAAACAATGGATGTAGATTTCACACAGTGATGCAATTATTTTCATGCTCTACAATAGAGCCCCACGAGACACAGAAGAACCTTGAAAGACCATGAGTAGTTCAAATGACTTGGTCTCTAAAATCACTCAAAGTACAAAATTTAAACATACACACAACATGTTCACCTCCCACTAGCGGCACCAGGTAACTCTGTCCACAAAGGCTAGGACGGATGAAAAGAATCACCAAGTCTTTTTGTCTAGCTGGATTTAAATCTTGTTGGTGTGACATTTTAATATTAATAAAAATACATTATATGTCACATATGTATCATGTTATGTCTATTGGTGGACATCACATTTGTGCATCTTTACTTTCATCAATTGTGGAAGAAAGTGGTCATTAGTTGTTAGTAACTTATGTAACCACCAACTCTTCATTTCACCCATTATTCTATCTTTATGTCTTGTAACTTATGTAACATTTGAGTCATTCATTTGGCAAATTTACTACCCACTATCTTCATATTCATTGCAAGAAAGAATTCATCACCTATAAATAGTGTGGTCATAAATAGTGTGGTCTTTCTTTGTGTTGGGAACAATAAGAAAAACAAGAGATATGTGAAAGAGTGTAAAAAAGATGAGAATATGAAATAATATTGTAGTGTGTAGTAGTGAAAGAGAGGGTTGAGACAAAGAAAATATTCTAAGTCTTCAACTATATTCACTATACAAAAGAGAGTAATAATATGTTGATGGAAGGTGTTCTTTTGTGGAGCTTTGGACTCTTCAACTAATTCGGAGTTGCTTGAGTTGTATGAAGTTGTTGTATCCTGGAGGGGACAAGTCGAGAGTGATATTGCTGGATCGATGTAGATTATGCCGTAGTGCGCTTGAATCTTAAAGAGAGCGAGATATCCGCGCCTCAGCCTAAAAATTTGTTTATTCATTTTTTGTCATTTTAATTTCAACTGTAATTTATTGTATTTGTGGAATATTACACCAACAAATCTCAACTCACTTTCATTGACCACCAGGTCACACCTTGAGTGCCAACATGTTCACCTAAATAGCTACAAAGACACGACCGAAGCCTATTGTCTATGGGTTCAACTGAACCTAGTAATTTCAACATGTAACATAATTATATATGTGAAAAATCACTTAAATTTCGACAATTATTAAATCTGAACTCATCAAGTTTAGGAAGATGAGCCACATATACATTTGCAGCTGTGTATGATTAACCATAATAAAAGAAGCATTAGTATATACATAGAACAATTCACTCATATCACTATCCATTTTCACATCAAAAGCACTAATTTACAGGCAATAATTTTAGCTTCATATAAAAGAAAAAAGATAAAATTCTTCAAAAATAAAAATAAAAAAGAATAAGAAAAACAAAACATAGCAGAAAAGAATTAATTGAGTTGACAGAATCTCAAATCAATTAAATGCGGTCATATCTCCCTCATCCGAGCATGAAATTTAGCAAACTCGGTGGCGTTGGAAAGAGAATTCAAAGTCCTTTCATTTCATATCTTATGGATCACCTAACTCATCATGTACTGATTTTATAAAGCCAAATTTAAGAGCAATTACACATCACCGGAATTGACTGTTCTATATCACACATACAACGCGGAACTAGAGTTCTATTTACAAGAATAAATTCAAAATTCTGGATCCGCCTCTGCATTGATATTTACATATACATCATTTTTGGGTGTGCATGCATTCACGTGAATAGTTTTCTCTACAACTACAAATTCTGCAATAAATTTCTTCTTCCATTATCGAAGCAATAACAGTAATGGCCTGTACGTCCAATTTCCAAATCAACAAACACTGAGCTCTGTTTTTTCTGTAATAAACAGAGAAATTTGCAGATTCACAAAATTCAAAAGGAAAAAATAACAGAGCACTCCTAGCTGTAATTTTGAATCGTAAAATGGCGGATAATCACAAAACTCCGATCTCCTAAACAAAAATTCTCTCCAAATTAACAATTGTTGTAGTAATTTCTTCGTAGATTTTCGAAGCAATTACCTGTACGTATCCACAACGGCAGCAATTTGCAGAAGAACTTTTAGATGAACATCAATAAACACTGAACTCTGCACAAATTTTCAGATTCACAGAATACAAAGCACTCCGTGCTGGATAATTTATTTTTTTTCGAACAAACAAAAAAAACTCGTGATCTCTCAGATTTCTGAACAATAATTTGAAATTTTGTTTGTTCTGCAAATGCGAATTTTGAAGTTCAAATTTCATGTGTAGAAATTCACCATGAAAAGTGTGAGAAATAGAGGAGAAGAGTTTATATATAGATAGGGAAATTCGGCCCTTATTCAGGTTTTGTTAGTTTGCATAATATTAGTGTTGTAGCACGTGTATAATTCTTGAGTTTTCTACTTTAATTATTTATTAGTATTTTATTTAGCTATATCATATGATGACATATTATGTTAGTATATTAGCTAGTAGGGTATCACTTTTACCCCCCACAAAACGTACGTTTGCTCTTATTCACTAAAATTATGAGAAGCTAGAAAAACACTCCTTTTTGGGTTTTCTTTTTTTTGATACTCGTATTGAAATTTTTTAATTAATTAATTTACGAAGAAAGTCTCATTTTAAAGGTTCGTAAATCTCATTTTAAAGGTAAATTAAGCTTTCTATTAAATACTACTCACTATCAAAAGTTGAACTCCGGACCTCTAATTAGAATGATATGTGTAATCAAGAATTACATGGATTCTTATTGTTAGAGCTCTAAATGAATCAACGTTTAGATCACATTATCACAATATGAACCCTAGCTAGAATGAATATGTGGGGTTGGTTCCAGAGAGAATTTCACCAACCAAAATTTTGATTAGGAGAGTCAGAATTTGTGTCATACCTCAGTATAATTTACTCACTTATCAAACATATTTGCATATTAATTTTTAGCACTTAATCATTATTAATTTTCCTAAATTCTCAACTTATAAGTATTATTTAACTAGAATTAAAGTGTGGAAAAACTGATCCAAACATCACAATCAAAATGTCAAAAGAATGAGGCAAAGCTTATCAATGATAATGACCAAAAATATGATACCAAGATTTTGTTGGGTTTAGCAAGGTGTGAATGGGAAATAAAAAAAAGAAAATAGAAAGTGGAAGAACCAATGAAAATGGGGGAACCAATTTTGGAGAGAAAATAAAAAGTCATTGCAAAAGTGCAAATGAAAGGTCATTTTTACCATATTGATAGAAGAAAGGAAATTGTTGTCCTTATATTAGGAAACACTTCCTTTAGTTCTTAAAGGGTTAAGAAGAAGGTGCCCCCTCGCGCCGTCGTCGTCGCTCGCTCGACCTCGGCTTCGGCAAATGATTGATTGATAATATTTTTGGACAAAATTTATTTAATCAATATCTTGTTAAATCATTTAAATTAATTCAGAATTT
>JAJOOS010034751.1:0-20358 GCA_029582725.1 Solanum chiquidenum | reverse complement strand
TACAGCGAGGAGATTGTGCGGGAGTTCTATGCCTCATATGCTTCCACTCTCCGAGGTTCAATTGACAAGAGGTCCAAGCCAACAGCCCAGGACCCTCTCACTTCTACTATGGTCCGAGGTTTCCAAGTGGACATATCACATACCACCATCAGCCGATTCCTCTACGGCCCTGGCCCTGATCACACTTGGGCACTCAGCACGGCCGAATTTGATTACAGATGGGATGTCGTGAGGAGTTGAGCCTTCATGCGTAATGAAGAATAGGGAGAGGTTGTCTTACTGTGGTTGGCCAGGCACATAGCTACAAATGGAGAGTGAGCAGAGTGGGTGAGCTCACCATGTTTAGATATTCAGAAGGCAGCCTTGAATTTGGTGGCCAAGTTTTTTTGGTTGTTGGTACGGAACATAGTGTCGCCCACAAAGACCGACAATGCACTTACATGGGATAGAGCAATAATGGTGGCAGCATTAGCAGCGGGGTTCAAGATCAACTTCGCCCCCATGTTACTGACAGAGATTCATGAGAAGGCGTTCAAGACCTCCACTACATACCCTTTTCCGTGCCTCATTTTCCAACTATGCAGGGACTCTGGCGTGCCGATCTGGCATTGTGACATTGATATAGGCAATAGGGATCCTAGATATTAGCCTAATTCGGGATGAGGCAAATGTGGCAGCACCTCACCGAGGGCCACGAATTGATGTGCCATTCGGTACTGATTTAGTAGATGTTGTGGAGAAGATGCAGGGTGATGAGCCTGCCCCTCAAGCCCACAGTAATGATGCCCCAACCGCCTCTTCTCGGGACTCTAGTCAAGCCCCCAGCTCATCTAGAGCCACCCCGCATTCTGGAGCCTCTGTTGTGTCGTTACGTCGAGTTCAGAAATTGGAGGCGCAGATGGCCACACTGCTTCACCATGTGAAGTAATGGATGCAGAAGTCCATTCAAGATTTCGAGGCTAGGATGGAAAAGAGGATGGAAACCATGATGAATCAAAAGGTTCAAGCCGTTCATAAGCGCCTGGATGCCTTCAAGTTGAGAGTACTCGCACGGCCAACCCTGGTCACAGATATTTCCTCCATTCGGACTGAGTTGGACAGTCTTCAGACCGACATTGATTCCATCGTCACTACGCCCACAGATGATCCAGAGTCTGCACTCACTGCATTGGCTGATGATACCATACTCGATGCTCTATTCAGAGAGGATATAAATACACAGCTCGAGCCCATCCGTGCTCGTGGGAAGAGGCACCGCTCCAGCCAAAATTCTAACACTACTGAGGAGGCCCGAACAAAGAAGCGGGAGCTCCAGCCGACTAAACAAGCTAAAAAAACCTCTATTATAGATGAGGAGTTGAGACAACAAAAGGTTCGTGAGAGTGCCCGTAGGGCTTTGAGTTTTGTGCCCGTTGTCGATGGGAGTCATGATGTGAGCACCGCTGATTGTGCGGATATAATGATTGATAGCACTACTGAGGGTGCTATATTACTGACGTGGGCACTACTGAGGGTGGGCCCAATGTTGATGTAGTGGGCTCCGGGAAACCGGACTCACCCATTTTTTAATGGTTGTCAGGGCAATGCGCCATAGGTTTGCTTCACCCAAATCCATTACTTTTTATGACATTTTGTGTGCATTGGGGACAATTGCACCTATTTTTTTTGTTGGGAGGGGGGTAATGGATTGTGAGTGATAGGGTGAAGTCTGAGTATCCCAACTCATAATCCTCTCTTGGGGTTTTCTCTTCATGTGTTCTTTTCCCCTAAGATACTGCTTAATTTATGTTGAACTGGCATGTGTTAGGATTGTATTTGTAGAAGTATGAGAAAGAATGAATCATGATGGAAACTTTTTGAAAGAAATGATACCCGTCAAAAAAATAATTGTGATAAGTGCTAAAATCTGTAGACTAGAATGAGTTTAATGTGTTAGCTCTGAGTATGACGTGATAATGAACCAACTTGATGGCATGACTTAAACTAAAACTTGAACTGGGTAATCTGATAATGTGATAAGGAAACTATGTGCCAAGAGTGTGTGAGAATAGTTGATTGTTCAAACAGTTTTTGTGCCAATCTAGAACTTGCCTAGTTAGTCCTGCTAAGATAATCTACTCTAGAGGCTAGGAAGTGATCATAGGCCCTTGTTATGATAAGTCCATAAATTTCCTAAAAGAAGAATCCAACCAAATGAAATAATTGCTCCCTTTGATCCAAATGCTTTGAGCCTAAATTAGACCATTTCTTTCTAAAACCCTAACTCACCTTCCCATAATCTACTATGTTGGCCCCGGTCCTTCCTTGAACATGTGCACCTCGACTTAGGCCAAAATCCTAAGTTGAGGGTGGCTAATGTAAAAAGTAACCTCAATCTTGGCCCTGATCCGACATCAGGTATTTTGCACCTCAACCAATGGAAAATCCATAAGTTAAGGGTGACTATGAAAGAAGAAACCGAAAGAAAAATGGGTATGAAAAGAGTTTGGTGTTGAAAAAGAAAAACAAAAATGAAAAAGAGAGAAAAGGATGTGACTTGTTGAAAGCTAAAGAAAAGAATAAAACGCAAGAAAAAATGAAAGTGAAAAATAAAGAGCTACAAAGTCTAAAGTCACATCCATGGTTGAAGAGAATCAAGAGAAAGAAGGTAAAACGGTAGGATGTCAAGAATAGGGCAAAAAGAGGTAGAAAGCCTAATGTAATGTCAAGGAGGGAAAATAGTCACTAAAACGTACCCAAATGTACCGCACCTGACCCTGAGCCTATGTTACAAGCCAAGAAAGTCTTATACTGATCCTAGAACCTAGTTTGGAGAGTCCAAGCAGTGAAAATAAGGGAAAGTCTGGTATTTTGCACTAACTACACTTGAAGTTAGTTCTGAGTGTGAGTGTTGAATAAATCCTTGTATTCAAAATCAAATTTATTGTGTGAAAAAGGGATTTCATTTGAAGTAAGGGCACTAGTTACATTGTCGAAAAGTTGGTACCTTGGTGATAGTAAAACAGTGTATGTTATGTGTTGGTTGGTCGGTCTTTGACATGTTTAGATCCACACAAGTTAGATTGTTGAGTCTGAGAGAAAATATTTGCACTCGAGAAGAGAGTCGGGGTACAGAGCTATGTGATTGCTTGTGCTTGAAATGCTTGCTTCTATACAAGTGTCGTTTAGAGTCTCAATGTGTCGCTTGAGAATAAACAACGAATTTAAGTTGAGGGTGTTGATATACCCTGAGTTTACGATATTTTTAATATATTTAACTTAAGATTTGTGTGTGCCTAAGGACATTTGTTATTGGTTTTTTGGTATTTTTCTCATGTTTGCAGGAAATATGTTCAGACGTGGAAACTGAGAAACACAGCCGAAGGATGTGCAGAAAAGGGCATCTACGGAGGTGATCCACAGACCGTAGGTACATTAACGCTCCATAGATGGGTGTCGTAGAAGGGCAGGCAAGGCTTGAAGGAAAATCAGGGAATTTTTGACCAACTGTGGAACCACGGTTTCAATCGACGGATCGTAGATTGATCTATGAACCGTACTGCTGATCCGTGAAATGATTCAGAGAGGAGTTCCAGTACCTGATTTTGAAGATTCTAAGTATGGAACTACGGAGGAGGATTCACGTAACGTCGATCAATCCATGGTCCGTACTGGTGATCCGTCGTTTGGTTTAGAGATTTGAAGATTTTGAAGTTAGAAATTTGCCCAAGTCCGGAGTCACGGAAGGGACCTACGGACCGTAGATCAATCCACGGTCCGTAGGTCAGTATCGTCGATCGAAACCGCATCCTGAAACATTATTTCCTTAATTCATTTCTTTTTTAGTTTGGACTTATTATATATATAGGACATGTAAACCTCATTTTTGGGGGTTAGACCTTATTACTTGTATTCTAGTTTTTTGCTTTGGATATTAACTTGCAACTTTAGCAATTCTTGATTTCCTAAGTTTGTTTTGAAGATTTTAGTTTGAAAATTCAAGTTGAAATTCTAGGTTTATCATTCTCATTACGTAAGTTCATGATTTCCTTCTTTTAAAAATATGAATTGTGTTATTACTAATATGGATAACTAAATCCACAACTAGGGTTGTGGGAACCATGAGCGATTAACAAAGTATGAATAGTAACTAAGCAATTCTTGAATGGTGTTGTTGCATGCATTGCTAATTCTTTCGCTTAGAAATCTTTCTAACGAGTGCACGCGTTAGAACTCGCCTTGTTACTACCTGCCGGACCAAGAAGGTAATTAACAAGAAAAGAATTATCAACATAGATTTAGTGTGATACTATCTAATAGAATTAATGTCGATTGATGCGATGGTGAAAACTAATCCATACATCGATGTGGCGTCTAATATGAGGTAATGGTAAGGGTTAGTAAATTATACACACGTAGCAGGACCAAGGTGCAAGGTGAAATTCTCTAGATGCCGGACCAAGGATTTAGAGATACATAACTTATCGCTTTGCATGTAATATACTAGGAAGAAATTTCTATTACTAGGATTACGGAGTTATGAGCTTGTGGAGAACACGTACGCCCTAGTTTCTTTCTCAATTTGATAACAACCAAAATTTGAATCTTGCTTGCTAATTCCTTTCATAATTTCCATAATTTTTTACACAACCCCCCTCCAGCCTTTACTTATTTTTTCGGAAATACCTTGGCTAAATGAATATAATTGTTATTGAACTTAAGTTTAAATCATATTCCTCGTGGGATCGAGCCCAACCTACAAGTTGGGTTCTTTACATGATAACGATCGCTTATGCTTCTGAAAAGAGGTGTAAATTGAGCGTATCAAATTTTGACCCAGCAAACGGTACATCCGAGTATACAAAACCTCTAACAATACTATCAGGATGCTAGATTAGTAGTTGTGATTATAGAAAACTCTTAGGAACGGCAGAACTAGACCTGATGGTCCCCACATTCAACCACATAAAATTGAAATGTCACCTCAATGAATAGATGATATTAAAATTGTCGGACAACTGTTAATACCCATGGTAGATCTTCTATAAATTCTCATAAACAAGGTGATACATGTAGAACAACAAGAATAGTTCAACTGCTCCAAGACAATGCCAAATATGTCGTATCTAAAATAACCAAGTCTGCCCAAGCATCCTATCCTACAAAGAGGAAATCGCAGAATCGATCCACCCGATCCACCACTAAGGGTCCACCCACAAACTGAAAACATGTGTGGGCATAAGTAGTGAATCATACTCCAAACTATGTCCATAACAGAATAGATGGTCACATAAGAATGTACGGAACCAAGGTCAAATAATATAAGATACTCATTCCATAGTGCCCATATTAAAAATTTCCATTTATCTGACTCCATCTTCTTGATTTTTAACAACCCATAATCAACTAGTACTCCATTTATAAAACCTCACATACTTCTCATAGTACTCCACGGAAGCCTACGCTCTCAATACTAATAACCATCCTAATCACACCGGTCATTTACCTTACTCTCAATTCGTCACTAATATCAAAGTCTACCAAGCAAACACATTGTCACCTTCAAAAAATTTGAACTATGGCTCCCTCTCTTTCCATTTAAGAAACTCATGATAGATATGGATCACACCCAAGGATGATAACACTAATTTTAAATATGAAAATCGAGGTAAAGCTATTGAATCACACCCAATGTCAACTCCATGCAATCTTTCACATATCAAGTTTCAATTACCCCTCAACCTATCATATACCTCATGTCAAAACTTAGAGAGATTTTTTGGTCACCCTACTAATTCGGTATATTATAAGCTCGTAACCTCTATTCAACATCAAATGTATGTGTAACTCATCATAATAGTCTATGTAGTCCCATCAATAAACTAGTTTCAATCCACTCAAAGTCATCAATAACCATGTAGAACTGCAGGTCCATCTTGTAGTGCATTCATAAGTCACCTACCATAATTTGAACAATCTTGCTGCACACAATAGCGCAAAATCTTCCACACATCTATGTTTGTCACACAAATCAAAACTTAATCTTCATAAAAATCTATGATAAACCCCTACTAAATTTGTGCCGAACCAGTTCACATCTAATAGTCATATCTAAACACACAAAAAAATCAATACAACCTTCAACTACAAACCAAGGTAAGGGGTTTTATTCCTACACTTTTCTTAAATTCTTCCCATGATGCAAAATTCTAAATATCTTGAAGTATTCAATACACCAGACTCTTGTTTCTTTTGTTGACTCACTTACCAATCTTGTTCTTTGGCCGACAACCCATGACATTTTTACCTTATCCTCTAAATCAAAACTTTATGTGAAATCCTTAGGTCATTTAACAATAAAAAGTAAAAATTGGTTAAGACCCAAACCATGTATAAGTCCTTCAAAATGGTCAATACCTGATGCAATCGATCATTTCTTAGCTTACCAATTCATACCCTGACAAGACATACTACCACAAACGTAGACTCGCAATGAACAACTTGAATTTTGATTTCAACTATGTAGCTCAATCCCATTATCGATCAGCATTAGCTCATACATAGAAGATTTTTTTTTTATGAATTCATGTATCTTAGCTTATCATTGATCGCCTCTACATCGACCTTATCATATCTTTCGCTAAAAATCAAACCATACTCATTATCAAACTCAGAACCACCAAATAATTTATCATTACACTCGAGTTGAATGTTTGTACACTCATTTCTCAAGCCTTCTACAATAGTTTTTAACCAATTTGATGAACATGTGACACTATTACCATAACCAAAGCAAAATGGATGAAACTGCACGTCTCTGAACCCAATTCTCAATCCCTTTGAAGATACCTCTTTAGCCCTTGCAATAAGAGAACATTTTTTCCCTCACCTCTTTCTGAAGGCTACACTACATCCCACTAAATTTTTTTTCATTATGACTCTAGCTCCTTTAATTTTTATTTGAGTGGTGTCCCAGTATCTACTAAGACTTTCCATACAACCACGCTACTCACCAAATAGTAACAAACCACAAATTTAGATACCTACAAGTCGTTATTACCTTATTGAATCCATTTACCTATAAAAAGTCATTATCATATGCCCGCATCCTTGTGATGGCTTTTGAACAAGGGGACATGGTGTACTAAGGTAACAAGGAAGATTGTGTGTACCAAGGGTGGATGAACTCCAAGAGAGGATCATGGAGGAAGCTCATACCTCCAGACATTTGATCCATCCTGATTCCACAAAGATGTATCACGAATTCAGAGAATTCTATTGGTGGAGTAGTATGAAGAAGTGTATTGTTGAGTTCGTTGATAAGTGCCCGAATTGTCAACAAGTAAAGGTAGGGCACCAAAGGCCTGGTGGTATGGCTCAGATTATAGAGATTCCAAAATGGAAGTGGGAGATGATCAATATGGATTTTATCACTGGTTGTTGCGGTGTTGCAGGCATCATGATTCTATTTGGGTGATTGTAGATTGAATGACTAAATCAGCCCACTTTCTGCCGATAAAGACTACCCATTCGGCAGAAGATTATGACAGATTGTATATTCAAGAGATAGTCAGACTTCATAGAGTTCCAGTGTCCATTATTTCAGATAGAGGTGCACAATTTACTGCACATTTTTGGAAGTCCTTCGTTAAAGGTTTGGGTTCAAAGGTGAATTTGAGTGCTATTTTCCATCCTCAGACTGACGGTCAAGAAGAGCGTACAATTCATACTTTAGAGGATATGTTGAGGGTGTGTGTGTTTGATTTCAAGGGAAATTGGGATGATCACTTACCTCTCATTGTGTTTGCTTATAACAACAATTATCGCTCAAGCATCCAGATGGCTCCCTATGAAGCTCTCTATGGGAGAAGATGTAGATCTCCTATTGGATGGTTTGAAGTTGGTGAAGGTGGATTGATAGGACCATACTTAGTTCATCATGCTATGGAGCAAGTGAAGATCATTCAAGAGAGGTTGAAAACAGCGCAGAGTCATCAAAAATCCTACACTTATGTTAGGAAAAGAGACTTAGAGTTTGAGGTGGATGATTGGGATTTTTTTAAGGTTTCACCCATGAAGGGTGTTATCAGGTTTGGCAAGAAGGGAAAGCTTAGTCCCTGATATATTGGTCCTTACGGGATATATATAAGAGTATTGAGCTAGTTATATTTTGGGTGTAGTATTGAACACCGATATGTGTACGAGTTCAGATAACTCAAAGTCCTCGTAAATCATGTAGCCAACGTGGGTAGAAAGGGTTATACTTTTTAGATGATTCCTTATTTCTTTTAAGCATAGACTAGTGAATCCACTTAGTAGTAGGTACTATACCCCGGAAAAGTATAGGGCAGTTCTGGAAGCGTGGGCTAGATGATGTATCATCACATAACTCATAGTGATGGTTGTCGATTAGGAAATCTCCCACGCTGAGTTTATTTTGTATTCTTGCATATAAACTGAGTAATATTGTATTTTCTAATACATTGAGTTATGGTCTACTATTTTAAAAGCTTTTCTTTATAATGCATTTTCTACTTCTTTATATTGAAATGAGTTGAGTATCCCTAAGTTAAGTTGAGACGAGGTAAGTTGCTTATTCAGTTCCAGTTCAAGATTATGTCTTATTTTATATTTCCCCTTGGATACTCGTATATTCCATGTACTGACGCCATTTAGTCTGCATCTTTTATGATGCAGATACAGATAACCAGGATCATCAACCAACATTTTGTTGATCCAGTTGAGTTCCAGAGTTGTTTGGTGAGCCTCCTTGCTTCCGAAGGATCCCTCACTTTGTTTTATCATTTTAGTTTTGTTATTAGGATGATCCGGGTTCTTGTCCCGGCATCCCTCATAGTATTAGAGGCTTCATAGATAGATAGACAGTAGTTCATGAGTCTTTTCATTTTCAGTTGTTTGTGTTGAGACTTGAGTTGCCTCTTTGGCTAGTTGAATGTTTATTTCTAAAGCATTCTGAGTTAATATTTTGAGACAATTGAGTAAAGTTTATATTTTAAGTTCATCTTATTTATGAGTAATTCTTCCTCTAAGAGTTAAGCCAGGTCAAGGGTTCGCTTGGGGCTAGCAATGGTTCTGGAGTGTCAGTCACGTCCAGGGTGTAGGCTCGGGGCGTGACAATATCACTATTTTTTTCTTTTCTAAAAATAATTATGTACCCAAATTTCACTTATTTATTTTCATAAATTATGGGTTAAATGGTATCAGGTCTTACATAAATTATGGACTTAGCTCATTGACCACCTAATAACATTAATTATTAAAAATTACCTGCTAATTAAATAATCATAGTTAAATGAGAAATTTCAAAATTCTCATTGAAATTTATGAGAAAGGTTAAAATACTTTTAATGCTCAAAACGACCTAGCGGGTCATTAGAGTCTAGCTAATTATATTTTTATAGATGTGAAGGTGACATTTGGATAATCAAAATGTTATAGTAAATTTGGTCACTTCATAGATAATAAAGAACTTCTTTGAACTTTTTTCTACTTTTTTTCTTACATTACATACTCCCTTCATTTCAAAATAAAGTTTTGTTTTTATTTTTTATTTTTCTGCAAATTGTGTTTTACTCAGTTACTACAACTTTCCATTATACTAACCAATGTATTTACCTATTTTAATTTTCAAGGTCCACTCCACATATTTGATATATACAATAACATCATATTGTATACAAAACATATAAACCAAATATATTCTATGTTCTATAACACTAAATAAACTATATATATATATATATATATATAGACAAAAACATAAACAATATTAAACTAACATTTGAGGCATCTGAATCCTCATTTGTTGAAGCTTCTCTTTTAAGAGATTTTATCTCTTTAATAATACTCTTGAATGATGCATCCAAAAAGGCATTCATTTCAATAAGCTGAGCATCTACGCTTTTCTCAAATTTATTCAAGTCATCACGCACCTAATAAAAACAAATGATATTACAATAACATATAAAAAAAAATATAAACAGAAAATGATAATTTGTGCTTGGATGAAACCTTAACAACTTCTTGAGCCAGTTTCTGGAAATCTTCGTTACTAGTAAACTCGAATCAACACCAACATGTGAAGGATTATAAGGCAACTCTTTTTCATTTTTCCTTGTGTGAATGTGAGACTACCTTATGTTTTCAGGTTTTCTCAACTTATTGAATGATGAATCATTTAGATTTTCCATCTCAATAACAGCCCGTTCATCATCCATCAACACATCTTGAAATATATACTACAATGACAATAATAAATGCAAGTATAATAAAAACATAGAAACAATAACTTAAGTAATTAAAACTGACAAATTTATTTTCCCTGATTGCCATATTTTCTTAACATGCCTTTCTTTAGATGCTCAAAATAAATCTTATTTTTTGAAATGTCCCAATTGAATATGCCGGGAGTAGCATGGCATGTACGAATGACGATTGATTCATCAACTTTGTTGCAACATTCATAAAATCACATTTGCAACGCAAGTGGAAATTCTAAAAACTTTACATAACTAGGATCCTTAGCCATTTGAATCGTTATTGAATCCCTTAATTGAAAAAATGTCAGATTACTCCAAGGGTATTTCTTTACCCTTCTTGCTTTGACTGACAATCGGATGAGACTTGTGCTGAATCTTACGGGTTGATGAGGAATTAATGACAATAAATTCATTTTTTTCTTTACCTATTTTATCATCTTCTCTTCCGTCTTTTTTGACCAGTGTTTGAGTGAACGTGTTCAACTCAAATGAAGGTCTAGAACATGTGATGGGGGGCTGTCAATCAAAACAACTGATTTGTTAAGTCTTGGCCTTTTTTGCGGTGTCCTATCCATTGAAAACAATATAATAAACTAAGAAGTCGAAGATGAACAACAGAAATAAATTTACAATGGTGCAAGAATGACCAAACGGAAGCAAAGGAGAAACAGAGGAAATGCATGAAGAAGAGAGAAGGAAGAATTCTAGAAGGGAAGTGTGACTAACTAGGGAAGATAAATGTTGGAAAGAGAAAAACTTTTTACTTTTATCTTACCTAGATTTTATCACATAAGGAATAAAATAAAAATAAATATTATATTAAAGGAAAGTAACGCATAAATTAAGGAGTAATGTTGGCATTTAATTAAAACTAATATTATATTAAATGCCAAAAACGTGTAAGTTAAATAAAAATTCATAAATTTAGGCATGTAATCCTATAAGGAGGGAGAGAGAATATTCGAAATTAAATAATTAACTTTAATTGGAAAATTAATTAATTTGTTAAGTTCGTAATTTTAAAATTATGCTAGTTTCACGGCACGTACTTTGCACGTGTATCATATCGTATAGTATATGATGTTATAAAATAGAATTAATATTATTAAATTATAGCTTTTTAGTGAATAATTATAATCGAAAGAACATTGGATGAGTGATTTTAAATGATTAATACAGATTATCATAGAGTTAATTATTTTTTGAAAATAAAATGACTAGATATCATAGAAACCTTTCAAAAACATTTAAAATTTAAATATGGGGAGAAAGTGACATTTCCTTAGTAGTATTGTTTTTTCCTTTACTCAATTTTGTAAACAAATTGAACCAACAAAATAGGAAAAAAATAGTAGTATTAAAAAGGTCACCAATAGTCTTTCCTCTTGACGTTATGACCATAAATAATGGACGTCATTTAAGTACAATTTTTCTCTTAAATATTCATACTTGAAATTTATTATGTGCATGACACTAATAACGATTTCCATAAATATTTTAATATTTTATCTTTATACGTAATATATCTTTTACAAAATATTATTACTCAATTAATATTTGAGTAATATTATCATAGAGATGTAATTTTTTGAAGAAGTGTACTTTTATAGTGAATGCCTACACTGGTATAAGTAGAATATTATAGTGAAAAAAGTAGAATGTTATAGAGACAAAAAACATAACATAAAAAAGTAGTTCTAAAGAAAAGAGGTTGTTATAGTGAAATGTTGTTATAACGAATGATGGTTAAATAGAAGTTTGAGTGTATGTCAAATATTTAGCTTGACCAATTCTTTGTTTTAGATATATATATTTTAGTAGCATAATTTAATGTTAATTTATCAACAACATCACCTCTGGTGAAAAGTATTTCATTTTTTTAAGCTTCTACCTTTTCTTTGCAGAAGTGTAGTCTTCTCCTTTTTTCTGCCGCATACATATCGTATAGTTGTTGCCTAATAAAAGTATCTAGTATCTTATAGAAGTTGTATCGTGATTTTAAATATTTAATTTTTTTAATATAAAAAATTAATAGATGAAACAAGTTTAAAGGATTATTTATAGAGTCTTTAATTTGATTTAAGACCATTTTATGATCAATAACTATTTTCTTATCTATTTTTGTATAGCTAGCAAGGAGTGAATCTTGTGACGTAAAATTTTCTCAAATTAAAATGAACAAAAAATAATAGGAAATTCATACTTAAATAATTACATACTCGATAGAAATATACGAAAGAAAAGATATATGGAACAATTCATAGCCGATGAAGAAAGAAGACGACAATACATGTTCATGCATTTTTCACCCTAGTGTTCCATTTGATTGAAATCTCTTGCTACCAACACTTTACTTTTTCCATTTAAAGTATTTAAATTATATTTTTAGACTTTTGATTGAATTTGTATATAAATCAAAGATAGTTATTTGACTTTCCATTTTTGTTTTCATTGATAAACTAAAAATTAAACATAAAAATAGATCCAATCTGTGAAATCATATATATAATAACATGTTTACCTTACACCCATCAAATATATTGTTCATATCCTTGTAAATAATTTCCACTTTATACAGTCAGGCATGATTCGTTCAATGGTGAATAACAACGTTGTGTTATCAGGTTTATAGGGGTGGTATAAAAATGTAAAAACTTATTAAGCAAAAAGATGATATAAGGAAAGATGAAGATAGAAACAATTAATGTAATAACTAACGAAATTCATAATGTTATAACTAAAGAAGGTAAAATGGTGTGAATAACATTTGGAATAATTAATAATAGGGATAATTTCATAAACCTCCCCTCAAGTTTAACCTTACAACACTAACTTCCCTTGTAGTTTCAGATATTACTCTCACCTCCCTTATTTTCACATTTATGTAACTAAATTAGTTTTAATTCTAAAACCCATCCAATGTTCCAAAGTTTCCCTTTCTTGACAGTATTTTATTATTAATCATTAAAATTCATCCAATATTCCAAAGTTGCCCTTTCTTGATATTATTTTTTATTAATTTTTTAAACGAAAATTTCCAAAATATTTTAACTACCATAAAAATACTCTACCTTTGGTGCTTCATCGTGTACCATCTTTCATTATATACACAAGTGTACACGGTCTCTCAAGTAATATAGATTCTTAAAGAAACGAGTTATCATTCCCAAGGAACTTATGATCAACTTATATCTAACACTTAACTCTACAAATAAAATAAAAGTGACCGTTTTCAAAGATGGTGATAATTGTTAACTACTACTACGAATTATGCAAGAAATAAAAGTAACCAAGATTGACCACTTTAAGATGATATTTCAAGCAAGTAAAAGACAATTCCAGGGGTGCAGCATGTAATGAATCTCATGTATCATATTCTCGGCTTAGAACTAATTTTAGTTGTCAAGTTACTGGTTTACAGGGTTAATTGTATGAGTCAGGTATGAAACCTCTAGTCGCCTACTCCAGTTAGTAGTCTAACTATATCATTGAGCGGGGATAAACGTGCCTAACTGACGGGCATTTATATTTCATCTTATTTCATAACTAAGCAAGTTGTTCGTCTAGGCGTAACTCCTAAACATAAATCACCTCAATCAAATGGGTTGATCGAGCTCTATATTCTCTGGCCTATCTAACCTTTCCTCTCTTGATTTTAAGATTAAACAATATATTTATCCTATGGTGATCAAGCACAAAGTACTAAAAAAAAAATATAGAAGCAACTTATAATAACAACCAAGAATTAATTCAAAAATCCTTTAAATAATCAACAATCGATTCGTAGCTGCAGCCCCAGAACTAGGGCGTTTAGCCACTCATGCTATTGAAAAAACACAAAATACAATTGTTCATGTGAGTTCCGGAAAATAGAAAAGTTAGAAGATCTAAACCTATTATAAATGATGAAACTTGTTCTTGCACACCAATAAAAAGTCGAACCCTACAAACTAGCCCTAGGGATACATTTATAAGAAGTATGAAAATTGGAACTCAATCATGTTTCAACTAGGATTCCTATTTAACAATTTTTTAGCTGGAAAAGTCTGGATAACACTGGAGCTTCGCACCTCCCATTGGGCCCAAAATTCACTTCTGAACTTCCAATGTTGGCGCATCAAGCCTGGCAGTGCGCCAGACAAGTGTTTCTGAATTTCCAGGCCTGGCACGGTGCCTCTCTCAACGCGCCTGGAAGTGGTTTCTGAATGTTGGCCCTTGGCGCCTTGCGCCTAGCAGTGCGCCCGGTCGTGCGCCCGGCCGTGGAGCCTTCAGCCTTAGCTGCTTTTCATGCTTTCATGCTCCTTCTTTCTTCGAATTAACTCCATTCTCCTTGAGTGTTCATGAAATAACTAATCATATATTTTAGTGCACAATCATCACAAGTTAACAAAATCAAGCTAATACTCTTAAGATCATTCACTAACTCAATCAATTCATGGGAAAATATTGACAACTTAGGCATATAAATACGCCTAAGATCACCATCCCACACTTAGACTTTTGTTTGTCCTCAAACAATCTTTAGACAAGCAACTCTTTTTCATTTCCGTTGGACTTATCAACCCACCTTAAAATCAACCCAACCTTTTCAATCATGATCTTGTAGTTCACAATGGATGCAACAATTCAAAACTTTTTACACCAAGTTACAACACATATGATCAAAGAATGACTCTTTCGCTATTTTTCTGGGCTAATGCAAACTCATACAAACATACCAATGAGACAATCCAAACGTATGCCATGAATTCCCTCACTTATTTGTATTTAGTACAGCCTTTCACTCAAGAAATCACATTAACAACAAGGCCTATTTTTCGAACTATCAACTCACTCTGTCAAATGTAGTTCTTACTTCTCATAACATGCCATAAGCTTTCCCATAGTGTATTTTCACTTCCACATTTTTTTTTCAAGGAATCAAGAGGACTTCTATTTGGTTGTAATGTCGGTTTAGGGTAAGGGAGGAAATATTTAGGACTCCTTTAAGTGACTACACCTCCCTAATGCACATGTCATTGCTTTTCCAACAAACATCCCACTTAGCTTTTTCTTTCTTTCTTCTTAGTACACACTTAATAAAAATTTTCCGTTTTTGTTGCTCCATCTTTGCCCTTTATAATATTATTTTTTTGCATGCCTTTGCACTAGCCACCCTTACTCGAGATTTTAAGGTCTGTGTGAGGTACACAATATCTTTGGTAGGACCAGGGCCAATGTTTAAAGCATATTTATGAAATAGCCACCCTCAATTGAGTTGAGGGGCATAATGTCACTAAGGACCAGGGCCAAAATAGATTTTTTACTTATTCTTTTCTTTTCCACACAATTTAGCATTTCACCCTTTCTCATATCAACCAACATTTTGAACCCTTTTTCTTAACATAGTGCATTAAGGATTTCATAGGGATTAAAAGACTTTGGTATCAAGTAAAACAGATTTCGTCTTATCATGTGGCTTATCAACAAACAAGGCTAAAGGCTCAATGGGGCTTCACTAGGGGTACTTTCAATTGTAAGCATACAATTAGATTCAAGAATTGGCTTTTTGAAAGAAATGCCTCAATCACATTCCCTAAGACATACAAGCTACTCATTCAACACACATTGGGCAAGTTGTAGATATCAATTGAAGCAAGAACTACAACAACTCACCACACATGGCATCATAGCACATATAATTTCATATCAACTAGCATGCTCATACAACTTGCATTACGGTATTACTACACAATTAAGCCCATTTATTTTTATTTTGAGTCAAAACTAAGAACACATGCTTGTTTTAGGGTTATCAATATTTTGCATCTTTCCAATTATGACTACCCATGACGTTTGGCTAACTTTTTTGGACATAGTTTCAAAAGACCAAGGTTGGTTTATCAATCCTACTCCTCTATGTGACTAATTTTCCCTTAAGAAGGTCGTAATCCATCCATCATCCGGAACTGTCACTCCTACGATGACTCTAAAACTCAATAAGGCAGTAAAACTAGTCCTAGTCGGTTCAAAGGTACTATCCTCAGTAAAAGTACCAAAAACAAACGCTGAGGAACCCAAAATAAAAAAAATTAAGCATAAACTAAAAACTAACTTAACTAACTAGACTCGATAAGACAGTAAACAAATATTCTGCACAAATAAAGCAAAGTATAGAGATAGGAATACTTTTTCGGGCCTCTAGGCCTCGTCGTCACCTCCATAAAAAACCATTAAGGCCTTCGCCTCCTCATCAACATCATCATCCTCCATATCCTCATCATTAGTAGCCTCATCATCATCCAGCGGCCCAAGAAAAGCAGGACCATTCCTTCAAACAAAAGAGGCATTCTCGATCAACAGGTAGCGATCCGCCAAGGTCTCCATCTCCTCATCAGTGACCGAATGACCTCCAATACGCAACTGCAATTCTGCCATGCCAAACATCCTAGCCATACCACTATCATCTAGGGCTTGCCGCAATGGGATGACAAGCCAGGTCCATGGGACGTGTCCAGTTCCTTAGTCCTAGTCATATCTATGATTTTGCCTTTCAAATCGGGGTGGAAAGAAACAGTCAAGTCCACCACTTCTTCCTCAATACCCTCAGCCCTCATAAAATGGATTATTAGTCCCTCGTAAAAAAACCTCCACCTCAAATTATTTCGAAACTTCATCATATTTTGCCTCAAAATTGCCCCAACATTAATGGGCATCCCCTTCATCAACATATAGACCAGAACCACCCTATCTCGCATCACATCTGCAAGATGTTTAGCGGGCAGCAACACACTACAAACTATTTTCAACCACACCCGAGCTACTTGATTAAAATTCGCAAAATTGAGGGTAGAATTCCTCCCAGTATCCTTGCTTCTATCCCACCTAGCAGTCGATTCCACCCCACACAATTTATGACGAATATCTCTATAAGGGGGGTTTTTCTTTTAACCTATTGAAATCATCAACATCACAGTTTGGGGTTCCCAAAAATTTATTCGATATTCTAGCAAAAAATTTCACATCCTTACCCTGAATAGGCACAGTTTTATACTTAGTCTCAGTAAGCCAATTTGCACAAAACTCCCGAACTAATGACAAATTACAATCTCCCGGATTCTCAAAAATAAACCACAGCTCCAGATTATTCACGGTACTGTAAATCATAGGAAATTGCAACTGTAAACGTACCTCATTCACATTTTCATCACCCATATACTTAGCCTCTCTCTGACAGTCAAACCACTCCCAGCCATATCTTTTGACGGCCTTTTTCCCAAATTTCCTGACTGGTTCCCGGCCACTAGCGGACCCGGATGTTTTGCCCTTCTTACTTTGCTTTGAACCCGCTACACTTTTAGCTTTAGGAGCCATCACCACCTGATAGAAGAAGAAAAATGGAAAAAGAAACAAAATTAGAAGAAAAATGAGGGGGGTCGGAAATGGGTAGTAGGGTGCGAGGAGAAAGAGAAAATTGTTAGAGTTAGTGGTGAGGAGAAAAAAAATTAGGAGTGATAAAGAAGTGGAATTGTGGAATGGAGGTATTTATAGTGGAGTGTGGGAGAAGAAGAGTTGGTTTGGGAAAAGTGAATGGCTTGGTGGGTTGGAATAGATGGGTGATCTTAGGGATTAATGGTGGAATGTGGGAATTTATGGAGGAAGAAGAAGAGTTGAGAGAATAATGGGGGTGGGTCGGTTATTTGAGAGGAAAGGGGGAATGAATGGGATTTTAGGGATTTAAGGAGTTAGGGCGGGTTGTTCCGGGTCGAAACCCAAATAATTTCAAAATCTAGGCAGTGGGGCTATGGGGGGGGGACGCGCCTCTCAGAACGCCTAAAGAAGGGCCCTGAATTTTCACTCCTGGAGCGGCGCGCCAGCTAGTGCGTGTAACACCCCGGAAATTCTATGACTTAAGTTAGAGCCTCACCTTATGAATAATGACTTAAAAATAGTTAAAATGATGTTTCTAAACCTAAATTAATGTAATTGACTTAGTTTGGAAGAGTTAAAGTCTAAACGTCAAGAAACGACCAAGACGTCCGGAAACTAGAGAAGAATGTGTCCTAGCGTGTCCTTCGGTTTTGGGCAGGTTTGGGAGTGTCGTATGATGGTTTAATCTTGTAAAAAGGTTTAAATTAGGTAAATATATGTTTATAGGGTCAAAAAGTTTGAATACGACACCCCGGGGCCACCCTAAGGGGCCCCGAGGAGGACCCTCACCTTGGCCAAGCAAGCTGCCAACGTAGCTTGCAAGTTACACTTGGTGGGAGTAGCTGCGCGTCGCGCACTTGCTCCCCCAAGTAGAAAAAATCAAGTTCGCGATGCGGTCGTGTCGCGGACTCTACTGTCTCAAAATTTAATTCCAAATATCTTCTGGGAACTGCTCCGCGTCGCGGACTTGTTCTGCAACGAAAATTCATAAATTTAGAAATCAACTTTTATTTCATTAAAGAGTCCAACTAAGTGAGGGCTATTTTAGGTACTTTAGGGGACGTGTATATAATGATTTTTAAGTCAATTTACCTCACTTTTATCACTCAAACACAAAACCCCAAAGATCTAAACCTAAAGTTCCTCCTTCTCTCTACTCTCTCTTCCCAAGAACTCCAATGAAGAAGATTAGAGCTTCAAGAAGAAGTCCAACTCTCCAAGGTTTCAACTAGGATTTTTGTGGTTAATTCGTCAGTAAGGTATGGTTTCTTATCACTCTTGATATTCCTTTCCCCAAGAGGCCCCTTCAAGATGAATTTCAAAATTTCCAATTTCTAGGTTTCAATCCAAAAACGTGGGTCTTCTTTCTAAAGTGAAATTGATGTTATAAACTGACTTTGATTGATGTTATATGAACAATTATGGATGAATTTATGTTGTATTGATGGTTTCTTGAAGAATTCCCCATGAGACCCATGTTTCTCCTTCTTTTCCTAATTCTAACCCTAGTTTGTGTTGGGTGTTTGAATGAAGCCTTGAAGGCTATGAAGAGAATATGTCAATTGCTTATATTGATGTTGATTATGTTATTGCTTCATGAATTACCTTGTATTATGTATTTGCTATGAATTGTTGGGTAATTAAAGGATGAATGTTCCATGGAAGGCAAGAAGGTATGAAGGTTTGTTCTTCTTGGAACTCAAGTATGAAAGGTAAATTACTTAGATTGTAATGATGCTATACCTAATGTGTTTTTGTGGTGTTGATGACATAGTTTCGTTATCCTTAACCCTCTACAGTTGAATTAGCTATGAAGTATGTATGTATGTTATGGTATGATTGCTATATGATTGAAAGGTAGTTCCCACGATTATAGTGTAATGTAAAGTGAAAGGTTTACTCACTTGCTAAGTTTTACTAAAGTGAAAGGATTGTTACTCACTTATGAACACATATGAGCTATTATGGTAAGATGTTTACATAAGAGTCTGGTAAAGGCAAATGTGAACTTATGTGATGACTAAAGATGATCACTAAAGGGTATTAGATGCTTAGTACCGAAAGGGCATGTAAATGAGATGGGGGTCTGACATTTAGTAAGTCCGGCTCCCCACATGGGTTTCCTCACGTTTAGCAAGTCCGGATTACCCACAGTATGCGTTATCTCGTGAGATGGAAACCCCCACGTGTAGTAAGTTAGGGTTTCTAGAAGCAATCTCCTTGACCCTTAACTATGTGCCAACATAGTGGATCCACTTAGATAGCTATGTACGAATGGTTACACCTTAGGCAAGTGTTAACCCTCTCTTTTCGGTGTGGGAGTAGAACACCGGATTCCATATTGCTCTCATGGCCTATGTCGGTTATTGCAATATTTCCCTAATGTAAAAGTAAATGAAGGTATGAAAGGTGTGAACTCTTACTAGGTCTTTGTTAAGGGTTTCTACATAGTGTAAGGGAGGGTATGGGACTTCTCTTGCACATTGCACTTGTGGGATCCTAAGAAATGGTTGTAGTAGTGTTCTTTTATGATTATGATGATTATGACTTATGTATTTTGAAGCTATGTTATGTATGATCATTATGAATATGGTAAGTTATGATGAAATATGATCTTATGAATGTATGCATGAAGTAGGTTGCTTAATGTGATACTTGGCTTTGAATAGGGTTATGGGATTCTATTCTT
>JAJOOS010034750.1:0-25792 GCA_029582725.1 Solanum chiquidenum | reverse complement strand
TAATTAGTACTCCCATATGTATAATGTTCAATTTATAAATAGTTAATATACAAATGTAATTTAGTACTCCCATACGTATAATGTTCAATTTATAAATAGTTATATACAAATGTAATTAGTACTCCCATATGTATAATGTTCAACTACGTAAATATTTCACTTTAAAAACAACATTCAATAGAATGGCATTCACAAAATATATAGATAACACATTTGACTGCTATATTATGTTCAAGATAATAATATTTTTATTTATTTTATATAATGGTGTTTATATGTGATTGTCTCATTTATATTAATCAATTTTAGATCACGAATAAGACCACACGTTGGGCCCGTGCTTAGCACGGGCAATACTTATCTAGTAGCCATTAGAAGAGTAGAAGAATTCCAACAGGAATTTCCTGTCAACATTCACACGTAACGTATTGACGATTTAATTGACTACCTGAATTTTGTGGGTTATGAATTTTAACTATTTTAAATTTATCAAGTTCTAAAATACTAATTTATACATATTAATTAGATTTATCAAGACAAATAATATAATACCGAGTTTTTACCAAAGTTTAAAGTTGTGCAAATTTATGAGAGAAATTGATTAATTAATTTGAGGTGATAAAAAATTAAGCATTAAAAGCTTGAAATTTCACTTATTTAATTGAAATGAGAAACTCACATGGTATAGTGGCAGATATGTTCATCAGCATCTTGCCTCTCAATGTGGACCCATCTTATGTCTGAAAATCCAAATATGAAGCAAGGCGGTGTGGATTGAAATAAAAGCTTCCATAAACAGTCCAGAATATTTATGAAAAAAGTCTGTTTCTTTTTAAAACAAAAAATAATATTACTCTACTAATTTTCAAATAAAACCAAAAACATATATCAAAATTTGGTTTCCCCCCCTAAAAAGTATACATCAATTAATGCATGAAACATGAAGTGGTAGTCTATGTCTGTGTGTGTATCCTCTTTCAAGCATATACCTAGGTCCTTTATGTTTCAAATATTACATATATAGTTCTTTCATGTTACCCTATTTCTCCGTAAGAAATGAACCCCCCAATCATATATATCGTTTTAGTTTTGACTCAATGTATTGGGCTAATAATTAAGAGCCCAATAGGACTTCCCAAGTTATAAGGAATGCATAGTCCAGGTTTAAGAAAAGGGCCCAGGGCAACAATTAACTAGACCTCCCCATGAAACTGAATATAATAAGTATTGGATAATGCTTCCTTTTAACATCAAGTAAATATAATTTAATACTCCCTCCGCTCCGATTTACTTGTTAAATTTTGATTTGACGCATTTGTTAAGAAAATAATGACTGGTATAGTGAATTTATCTTTGCTCATATTTTTGACAAGGTCTCAAACATATTTACTCACTACATTAACTCAATGTTAATAAATTGAGGGTATAATATGAAAAAATAGTTCTTTCTTAATTTGTCAAAAAATAATGAGTAAAAGTAGAAAATATTTGTCAAGTAAATCGAAACATAGGGAGTAACATAGTTTCATAGAAGAGAGTGCTTAATGGTTGAATCGTAAGGTCTTCAACTCTTTTTTCAACCTTTGAACCCGACTTGAACTTACCTTTCAAGCTTCGCAAGCTCTAAACGTTCACTCTTTCATCTTTAACTAGTTTATTTTGCACTCCTCTAGAAGCATTCCTCCTTGGATTCTATCGTATAGTTGAAGAAACAAGAGGGTGTTTGGTCTAGTGGTATGATTCTCGCTTCGGGTGCGAGAGGTCGTGAGTTCGATTCTCGCAACACCCCATTATTTTATTTTTCTTTTTCTCCAACAAATTTTCAGGCCAAAATGTTAAAAATAAAGTGCACCAGCCGGGAATCGAACCCGGGTCTGTACCGTGGCAGGGTACTATTCTACCACTAGACCACTGGTGCCTATTGTTATCTACTTTCCCTTTTATAATTAAATACTTTGATCATCATTTTGTTTATACTTTATACTGATTGGACTTCTATGCATATTAGAAGGGGTGGGCATTCCGGATACGCAAATTTTGGGTTCGGTAATTTGGTAATTGGTAGTGAAAATTCAATATCAAATATCAATTTATTTTAATTTCGATTTGGTAATTCTATAATTAGTAAACTAAACTTTGGTTTAGTATGATATTTGCTAATACCATATTGAAGTTATTAGCGATTGTAATACAAAGTTAATATTATTTCTCCAATTTTTTTATATGGAGGCACGATGTACAGAAGATCAATAAGTTAGAAAACATCAAGAAAAATAAATTGATACAACTAAAAGATACAAGTATTTAGGTTGTTTATGTTTATTCTTTAACTTTCTCTTTAGACTTGTACTAATGAGTAATGGACATGTTGATATATGATATTCAATAAGTAAATAATTCGGTATTTGGGAAATACCAAATAGCAAATGGTACTAATGTCTTATACCAAATCTAACACCGAATGCCATAATTCTAAATCTATACTCCCAAATATCATCATACCAAATACTGAATTACCAAATAATAAATTATAAAAAATTTCGATTTAGTTTTCGAAATTTTATGCCTAACCCTCCCTATTAGGCCAACACCATATGGTAGAAAAAGGGTATTATCATATATGGAATAATTGTTGCCTGCGTATATTGTTTTAATGAATAAAATAAGAATACACAGTAATAAGAAGAAAAAAAAAAGGTTACAACCATCCCAATCCCATCGAATTGGTGGATACAATACAAAACAAATTAAAATAGCAATTAAAACAAGACCATGGTATTCAAATTAACACTCGTGAGCTTTTGTAGGCCGAAGCAAATACTTCAATGAGAAGAAGTCAGAACAAAAGCGAACAATCTTCTAACTGTACAGAATTTGTAAAATCATCATTAGTTGAAACCATGGAGGATAGATACTGATGTAGATTTCTACAAGGTTGCTTTCGAAAATCAACTTTATTCAGGATCTACTGTTTGAACGTAATGAACAATATTTTGTTTGATTATTAATTTTTGTTTCTATTTATATATCTTGATTGCAGGAATAACATTTGAGTGATTACAACTGAAATACAATACATTATGACGAACAATCATGTCGAAAATGAAAAATAAATAAAGAAAAGGGAAATATTGTGTTGTTTGAAGGTTTCCACTATGTGTGCTTACAAGGAGGAAGTGGAGCTCCACACAAGCCATGATTTCCCAAAAATGCAGACTTTGGGATATTAGCTTTATGAGGAGGGATACTACCGCTTAGTCGATTTCCCGATACATCAAATTCTTGAAGGTCTTTCAAATTCAGAACTTGTGCTGGTATTGCACCTTCCAAATTGTTATTTGATAGTAGAATTGTTTTCAGTTCCTTGGCATTACCAAGTTCTGTTGGAATTCCACCTGTTAGCCCATTTTCGGCTAGTTTAATTACCTGCAAGCTTGTCAAATTTCCCAGTGATTTTGGTATGTGTCCTGTCAATGGATTGTGGGACAAACTTAGTGACAAAATAGAATCCATGACAGGTTCATTTCCGATGTTTTCGTCTAATGGTCCATTGAACATGTTGTATGCAAGATCAATAGAATTGTAGTGGCCAAGGGGGTCTTGAAAATTCTTTGAGAAAATTGCTCTCAAGTTGCCTGAAAATCTGTTTGAGTGAAGATCAAGATCCATCAGCAGTGTCAGGTTCTTGAACTCATCAGGGATTGATGAATAGAAGGCGTTGTTTGACAAATTCAAGAGTGAAAGGTTGGTCATGTTACCAATCCATGTAGGTAATTTTCCTGTCAAACCATTGTTTGATAAATCAAGTGTTGATAATGACGATGAAGCCAACCAACTTGGGAGGTTCCCTCTGATCCCAGTTTTCGCCAAAAGGAGACGAAACAGTCTTAGTTTCTTGAACCAGTTTGGTATTCTTGAAAGCCCCAGAGTATTAAATGACAGATCCAATGTCTGTAAACTCACTAACTTCACAAGCTGATGAGGGATTTCACCACTGAGCTTATTTTTCGACAAATCTAGTATCTGTAGATTCTTTAGATTCCCAAAACTTGATGGGATTTTCCCTGTAAATAGATTATTGGAAAAGTACATATCAGTGAGAGTTACAAGATGTCCAAGTGTTGCAGGCAGTTTTCCACTTAACTTGTTGTTCTCAAATATCAGCCTTTCGATCTTTGGAAGATTGCCAATAGAAGGTGGAATACTGCCACTCAGCTGGTTTTCGGATAAACGACAAAACACCAATGAGCTAAGACCAGATATTGATGAAGGAATTTTTCCTCTCAATTGGTTTTGATTCAGATACATTAGAGATACTTGGGAAAGGTTTCCAATAGAGTTTGGAATCTTTCCAGATAACTGATTCTCAGACAAATCAACATATGCAAGATTTTTTAATCTTCCTATACTCTCTGGAATGCTTCCAAAGAAGTTATTTCGACTCATATCAAGCTTGGTCAATGATACTAAATTCCCAATTGAAGATGGTATTGGACCTGAAAGTTGATTTACTGATAAACCAAGTTCTGAGAGTGAAAGGAAGCTTTCGAAAATAGTCGAAGGGATAGTACCAGATAGAGTATTATCACTGAGATAAAGCTTCTTAAGTTGGTATAGATATTTAAATGTGACAGGTATAGATCCTGAGAGTTTATTAGTATCAAGAAAGAGGTAACTCAAGCGCGATAACTTGCCAAATTCAGGTGGAATTGGCCCTGTTAAGTCCTTAAGATTACTAAGATCAAGCAATTCAAGAAAAGAGAGATTAGCAAGAGAAGGAGAAAGAGTTCCAGATATTGAAGTATCGATAATGAAATCGTCCCCTGAAGAAAGGCCAGGGCGAGAGATGTTGACAACCCTTCCATTGGAATTACAAGCAATACCTTCCCAAGATTTGCAACAATCAGTTGGAAGTGTCCATGTTTGCAATAAGTTTGAAGGATCAGAAGTGACTTTTTGTTTAAAGTCTAACAAAGATGTTTTATCAACCAAATGACAAGATTTCAATGGCCTTGGAACAAAAACAGAGAAGATTATGTAAAATAAGATGAACAAGAAAGATTTTTTCCTACCCCAAATTCTCATATTTGTTGTTATGATTATTGGAAATGGAAATAAATGTATATGATTGAGATTAGAAATTTGGAGGTGTATTAAATACAGAGTAGCTTTAAACAGTTGCCTCATGCTGTTTGAGTAAATTACACACCTAAAAATATATTAGATAGGTCATGCACTAAATAAGAATATTTTGCTTCTATTGCTTCATTGAATTTTTCCCTCATTAGTTGGCATGGAATGAATTTAAAATGGGATCATATAGCCGATCTGGACTTGTTTTAATTGTTAACTTGTTATTGTAGTTACACTATTGAATTAATTTCACGTATAGTTACTGAACTACTATGACAATAAAGTTACAAAATTATTCTCGTCACACTAAAATACGCAAGTGTGACCAAACATTATATTATCACATTAAAGTGACTGAGCTATATATAATTACAGTAGAGAATTTACTTTGAGATCTTCTTTTCTGCATCATCCACCATTTCTTTTCTATTCTTTTGCTGCATTTTGTCTAGTGGAATCTAAGAACGAGCAGTATACTCCAATTAGATGACTTTGTTAACTAGCCAATGGAAAAAGAATCAAGTTAAGACAAATTAAATATTTCTCCATACAAAAGTCCAAATTACAAACATGGCCAACCTATTGAAAATCTTGAAAACCACAAACGTTAGTAACATACTTAACATAATATAATAAGTACCAAACTTTTATTGTGTGCAACGATGAATAAGATCTTATACTGTTGATGTATAACTCATCTATACATGTAATGTATGGTACCATTATTGGATCTTATAATGCAAGTGGGAGATGACTCATTTTGCCCAAATTGGTTTATCAAGATGCTTGTAAGATAGGGTGGGGTATGGAAAATGGTGCAAATCATGACCTTTCAATTTAGTGGCATACGCAAAATTTTGTTTAAATGGTGTTAGCCTATTATAATAATTTATGCTTGTATTTGGTTTTTGGATATGATGATTGAGGACGCAAAGGTTCTAAAATGGCATTTGGACAAAATTGTGAAATTTGAAAAAAAAAATAGTTAAAAATAGTAGACGAAAATTGGCAAGTTGTGTTTAAATATGAATACAAATTGAAATTGATTTTAAATTTTGTGAGTGATTTGAAGTGAAAGTTATGAAAACAACTTTTTGGAGTTTTTCGAATTCTGAATTTTAAAAAAAAATTATGACATGTTCAAACAATTTTCTAGAATTATACTTTGCATTATTTTCAATTTTTTTAGTAAAAAGAAATGTTAGATGTACTATACTCATCCACTACATAATTGATTGAATGTTATATAGCATATGATTTGCCAAGCATATGGTAAAAGAAAATTATGATTTTAATTTAGGCTACAGATAACATGGACCACCAGTTGCGGAAAAAAAGGGGATCCATATTGATCATAATTGACTATAGTGGAGTGGTTGCCTTAGCTTGAAATTAGCAAAATTGACTGAAAAAGGTGACTGGAAAATCACTCATTCATTCAAGTGCAGTTGCAAGGGATGTGGTAATAAATGAAGACGGTGCAATAATTTGTATTGTTTTGTCTTGTGTAGTAAAATACTTGAATTTCAACACTTGGAGGCTTGACTATGTAATAGCAAGTGTTATTTGAAGAGCGGAAAGTCAAATTAGTACATTACAAGAAGGCTAGCTCGTATGATTAGGTTAGGTTCTACGTTATCATATTAAAAGAAACTCCATCTGTCATGAAAATAGATTTAATTAATATCTCTCCTTCTAACGAAACGAAAGGTCTCGAGTTCGAGTTCTGAATATGAAAAATATTCAGTAGGAAGTGCTTTCCTCCAAATGAAGCCCTAACACAAATTCAAAATAGTCAGACTTTAATATGAATATCGAATATCAGGTTAAAAACAAAGAAAAGAAGAGGGGTGTACTCATTACCCCATCCATTCAAAAATTCGTCTTTTTGGACTAGATTTTTTTTAATAGAAGAGTTGATCAAATATGGTGTACTATTTGTTCCAAAAACATGTGATGTGGGAGCATTATGTTGACTTTGTGGTTTTGGGCTATAAAATAGGAGGGAATGGCATTGGATAAAGTAAAGATTAATCTCATAAAGTGAAGATAAAATGATGTGCATCTCATAAAGTGAATAGTACATATTTATTGGAATGATTAAAAAAGATTACTTTTTGAGAAAGAGAAATAGAGAATGTGTTTGCTAATCAATTGCAAGCCCATATATTCATCATAGACGTTTTTGAGAAGACGTGAGACCTAAAATTTTGTACTAGATTTATGATAAATGTTGGACATTTGCAATCTATGAACTTACTTTATAATATCTTACTACTAGTTGATAATTGGGCGTGCACAAGCTAGCTAGCTAACTATGTAGACATACAAACAATCATTTGGATTTGATCCCATAATAACAATCTTAGATCACATAAAAGGTCATATCATGTGCCTATAGGCTATATTGGCTTTCACTTTAATATGCACTTTTTCTACTACATGTTACATGTCTCTCTACTTGTAAATACAGATTTTCTTAAATATCTTTCATCTTATTGTGTATGATAAGAATAAACAATATTGTAATGGCATTTACAATTAAATTTTCCGTTTCTGCCGCTGCTCGTAGACTTTGTATGATCATGTGTAAAGGCAAAAAAAGAGCTACGTAATTTTTATATACAGGGCCAACTAACCAACCAAAATTCATTAATAAGGCCCATCACTTCTACCTTGTGGACTTTTGGTTTACATACTTCCACTAATTGTTACATTAAAACTTCTCAAAGTCCACCTCATCGTGAAATCCAAGTTGAAAGATACAAATTGAACAAGTATGTCCGTCTCCTACCCCATTGCTCAAGTAGTGCCAATTCGAAATAAAATATATATTATTCTCTTAAAACAACATACAAAATTTAATATGAACAATAAGTACTCCTTCTATTCACTAGATTATGTGATGCTAAGCTAAAGTGGATTTTTGTAGATGTCAGCAGCGGAACAGGTAATGCAGCTTCTGCTCCTTGCTGATGCAATCAGAGTACCAGTACTTCCCTAAGTTCTACCCTTTCTTTCTGCTTCCGGTTTTACCATTAAAACAATATTCACTAGATTATGTAATGGACCCTTGTACTTATATGAGTTTGTATTCTGAACTCTTCTACTTGACTCTTTGTCAACTGGACTTAATGAAACTTAATATTTTAAGCCCTTCAGATCATTGACTAAGCTTATGTGGCAATTTAATTATTGAATTGACACCAACACGTGATTTCACGCGTAAAAGGAGCGTGAACTCAAAATTTAAACTAAAAAAATGTTGTTTTTTTTTTATAAAAAGACCAAAACAAAAGAAAATTAAAAAAATTCACTTATTTCTTATTTCCCTCACAACCCACCCCATTTTTCTTTCTCCCTCTAATTACCATTACCTTCTTCCTCATCCAACCGCCATTTCTTTTTTTTTTTCTTCCCTTCCCAGCCATCTCCAAGTTCTCTTTTCTTTCCTTTTTTTCATATTTTTTTTCTTCCTAGAGAAACGAAAATGTGTTATTATGGTAGGTTTGTTTTTCTTTCCTTTTTTTCTGGCTTATTTACAATCCATAAGGTGACAAAGATTCAATAGTCTTGAAGGATGAAAAGTGATTGTTGAATATCTTTGTGAAATTAGGTGAAATGTGTTATGTAAAATTGCGTATAAATATTGTGATATTTTAATGGTGATTTATTGATATTAATGGAGAAAAGAAATTTATGATTGTTCAAATGGATGATGTAAACATTGGTAAAAAAATACTATTAGAGTTACGACTATTAGAAACTTCGAGAAAAAATTGAATTATAATTTTTAAGAACTTGAAGAGTCAGGTTATGACTATAGACAATGGCCTTGAAGAAGAAGAAAAAAAATAAGGTTAATGGAGATGGTGTTAATGGTGGTTGTGGGTTGAGGGAGGTGGAGGAGAACTATTTTATTTTATTTTATTTTTGTAAATAAAAAATTTATTATTTTTGTCTTTTATGAAATAACAATTTTGGTTAATAATTTATAAATATTTATGAAATAATTATGACATGACATTATTATATCTGATGTGGATATGACATGTTATTTATGTAAGAGAGAGTGAGCTACACACATGATTGGAAAGGTTTAAAAGTCTCATTTTAATTGAGTTTAATGATTTAGTTGACAATGAATTAAATAGAAGGATTCAGAGTACAACCCAATATACGTACAACAGTCCATCAGACCATTTCGTCAAAAATAAATAAAAAATTTAGGTTAGAAGGAAAGTTACAGCGCGTTCCATGTATGATGCAGCTATAGGAAAAAAAATATCATTTTGTCTTCACACGTATGATATTAGTTGTGTGATGTTTTTCTTAAAAAAAATAAATGGAAGGTAGTACTAAGGTACAAATCTATGGACCAAAAAGAATAAAACAATCAAATCTCATTTAGTTTCAATATTTACATTAAATTTCGACTAATTTAAATGTGTTGGGTAAGGCTCGATTTGAAGAGTTTCTATACCCAATGCTCGAACTCCATACTCTGGTTAAGAGAGGAGCAGGTAAAAATATAAGATTTGAGTTTATGGTGAAAAGAAAAGAACTTATAATTAATGTCCAATATTTTGATTTATTTAAAGTTTTACAAAATCCAGGTATTTGCTTGGAGATATGAGTAATTAGTGGGGGGAAAGGAGCATTATCATTCATGATTCAGGACAAACATGTGATGGCATTTCGTCATCTTTGGACGAGGAAATCTAATCGTCGTCCGTTACCTATCCATTTAAAATAAGAAGTTATAATTGAAGAATATATATAAAAATAAATAAATCATAAAAACAGTATTTCGTGTTAAAATGATACATAAAAAATAGAGTTTAAGGGTTAAAATGGAACAAGGCTAAGATAAAGTATCAAAATGAAAAATATGGACAAGTTAGAGGGGCTGTATATGTGTTTGGCCCTAATTAAATAATAGAAATTCCTAAGCAATTTCCATAGCTTTCATTAAATAATAGAAATTAGAAAGATACAACTTACACCCTGAAGATATTGTTTTATAGTCCATCCTATTATTTTTCTCTCTTTGCTTCTTTTAAAGCTAATATAGACAGACATATCAATGAATATATAGTATAGTAATTGCAGTGAACTTAATAGCTTAAATTCAGAATCCGCTAATAGAATTTCCTCAACTGTCCCATAATTACTACTTTACCACATTAAGTCAGAAATCTTTATTTCTTTCTCAATCTTCACAACAATAACAACTCTACCATAGATCCATCTATATCATGGGGTAAGGTTGCAGGAAAAAAATATATTTATACAATACTTACTAGTCCCTTCAGGATAAAATTGACACGATACACTGAAAAATAAAAATAAAAATGAGGACCTCGAAGAAAAGACATTATCACATTACTCAAGGAATGATGGGACCAAAAGCCTGACACTCCGATAATGATTTCTGTTCCCCACCTTCACATAAAAATAATCTCAACGGGCACCGGTACAAACAGTTGTCTCCTAATCTCACTGTTACTGAACCCGCTTTCAGATCCAACAATGGACCCGGTATGGGTCCGAATAAATAGTTTCCTCCTAACAGTAGCCTCTCAAATTGTGACACCCCTTCACCCGGAAACACCATTTTCAATGCATATTGGGTCGGTATCATACCCGATAACTTGTTGTTCTCTAGTGAAAGTGATGATAATCTGGGCATTAGGCCCAGGAACCCGGGTAATAACCCACGGATCTCATTGTTGCTCAAGTCTGCTGCAATAAGCTGACTATTCTGAAACGAGATCCCGGGTTCCTGAACCGACCCTAATTGATTGTATGATAGGGTGAGCTGTTCGAGGGATGGGTGAGTGAAGAGACTCGCTGGCACTGACCCATTGAGTTTGTTGTGACTCAGATCGATAACTTGTACCAAATTCAGTCCGATGAGGCTCGCCGGAATGTTACCTTCTATGCTGTTGTTTCTCATCGCAAGCTCGATGAGAGAAGCCGGATAACTCGCCGGGAGTTCGCCGGAGATGGCATTATCACTAGCATCGATGAAATTCAAATTAATTAACTGATCCAACTCGGGAAACTCGCCAGTAATCTGATTGCCTTGAAATTCGAGCCTTTTCAAATTCTTGAGACCGTTGAAACTTTGGGGAATTTCTCCCTCGAGGAAATTATTGTCAAGGTAAAGCTCTTCAAGGTTTGAAAGTGAACCCAGTGAACTCGGAATTGACCCGGATAGCGAGTTACCTGATAAACCGACTCGTTGAACCCGAGTTAGATTCGAGAGTGACTCAGGTACTGAACCGGAGAAGGCATTATTAGTGATGTCGAAGTTTTGGAGATAAGGCAAATTCCAAGAGACAGAAGTGAGTGAACCGGAGTAATTCCACTGGTCTAGAGCGAGTTCAGTGACTCGGCTAACAGAGGAAACGACAAGGTCGCAACGGAGACCACAGGTGAATTTTTCACCTCCGAGATTATCACAAGGGTCTACAGAGAAATCCCATGAATTCAGGCAAGAACCAGGTGACATTGAATTGGGGTCGACGCTATTTTTCAGCTGCTTCAAGACTTCAATGTCTTGCCAGTGAGTAGTTGAATGCGCATGCAAGAACAGACCATAGAGAACTATAAAGAACAGAAAAGTAGAAATTGAAAAACTACCCATTTTCTGGAAAATAATTTTTTATCGTAATGAGAATTGATGAAGAAGAAGAGCCTTCAAGATCGGTTTTTAAATGGATGCATGAGCATATATTCTGTGTGTCCAAAGAAGGGAACAAACAAAGAAAGGTGAAATAGAGGGTGCGGAATTAACTAGGAAGAAAAAAAAGTAAAATTTTAAAATATATTATAACAAGATACTTAAAAATATTTTAAAAGGTAGATATAATTTGGAACAATTTTTAAAACAAGACATACAATTCGAGACAAAAAAGTACGCAAAATTTGGCTATATTATCTTTTGGTAAGTGGGCTCACGGGTAAAATGTCAGTGGAGTTTTACTACTCATCTAAATTTGCTTATTGAAGGAAGGGGAAAATGATACAGCTTTCTGTGACACTGCCAATAAATGTTTTATAGGGTCCCCAATTTATGGTTCATTTTCTTCATTTACAATATATTTTTTTACTAAAAATTCCAATATTCTTCCAGCTAATTGATGCTTAACTCTTTCAATATATTTTGATGTCATAACTAACAAAATAGGTATCAGAATTAGTATTCAAAAAGGGCAAGTAGAGGACATGATGAATAACTTAGTTCAACAGCAATTGTTTTTGCACTGATTGAGAGGCAACCACTTTTAGTTGAGTAGTAAGCACTTTGCTTCGACCACTTAAAGAGAGCCACTTTCTGATACCCTCGAAAAAGTTAGGTACCAATAATTTGTCTTTGCGTTTCACTGAAGGTGGCATTTCAATTGGTTGACCGCTAGTTGTTTAAGGCTATTATTCTAGTGAACAAAGTTTGAATTTTTTGCACAAAATTTGCTTCTTTTAAAACCAAAATCACTTGTAAAGCTAGACCAATCTAATGCTCGAGACCATCCAAAATGTTAAAAGTTTACTTTTTTCTTGTATTACTTGTATCAAGGACTACATGATTTAAATGTATCGTTATCATGTACAATCCAACGTGGAGAAAACCTCACCCTAGAGATCTCATTCAGCAAAGAAATAGAGAATCTAGCTAATCTATGAGCTATTTTATTTAAACATATGGAAATATATAAAATCGATATAATCAAACATGCTCAAAAGCATCCAAATATCTTCATACGTCACTCCTATCTCCCATGATGCAGCCACTCGTTTCTGCATCATATCGATAACATTCTTCACATTAGAGAAAAACTTGTGTTGAATAAAATCTTTATTCTACCCTCCATTACTAAGAGCACATTCAAGAACCTTCCTAACATAGTGACCCATTACTTAGGGAGGTAGAATAATCTATGATGTGTTTAGAGAGGTAGAATAGTGACCTACTTGCAGCTAGCTTATTTTGGCCAAATACACATATTTTCCCTAGAGTTTGACCAAACACCTTAATTTCTTAAATAAATAACTTTTAAGAACAAAAAAAAGTGCCGTGGGTCTATCTTTTAAAGGTGGCGAACACCTCGGCTATGTTTAATCTTTGACTGAAACAAATTTTAAGTGATAGGCTGAGGGTGTGTTTGGTAGGAAGGAAAACATTTTCTATTTCAAAAATTATTTTCTACTCTAGTATTTCTCAAAAATATTTTCTACTCACCAACCAAACATGAGAAAATAAGTCAAAAATCAACTTGTTTTCCAGGAAAACATTTTCCTTCATACCAAACACATCCTGAGTTTTGACTTAGCCTACTATAAACCATTCTAATTTTACCCAACCCAGTTATTTGATACCGTTGGTACTTCTAAATGCCACATTATACGTTCAAATTGTTCAACTCATAAGAAATCTTATAATTAGCACCAATGTTCTTTGAATACTTCTCTCTTTTGTCTTTAAGATTATATTAAGGATCACTTACAACTGGAAAATGTGTAACGAATATTTGGTTGGTTGCTATGGAAGAATATCGATGTGCTGTTCAAAAATTCTAACCCATCCCCTATAAGCCCCATTGGTCTGGCATGTCATCTTAAGGGTGACCGTTAAGGTCCGAACTTCTTGACAGCTTATTTGGAAGGCTGTTATCCATTACTAAATTAAATACAATGTTTGTTTTGATTGTTACTTTAATTCTTTTTATTATTAGGTAATAACAGAAACTATCATTTAGTGTAATCATGTTGTTGCCTTATTTAATTTTTCTCATTATTTAATAATGCTATTTTATCCTTTACTACTTTTTTATAGTAGCTCTACTCATACCCAACTTTCTTGTAGGTTTATCATTCAGATTATTGATGTATTACATTATGTAACCATGAAAAATGAAACAATCTAGCCAACGTCATATTCATTAAAATAATACCGTACAACACAAACAGAGTTTAAGTGCATTATTAAAGATCCCATTATAAGGAAGTGAAACAATAAAATAAGCTTACTCTCTACCAAATCACACAGAGAGACGTTAGGGTCCCAAACCTGTTGAATGCATTGTGTTTTTATTTTATATATATAAAAAAAAAAGTGGGAACAATAAAATAAAGGCTGCCCTCTACCCAATGGCAGTCGCTAGCTCATTTCTCTACCTAATCGGAGAAAGATGCTTCACTATTCACAATTGTATGTATGTACTACTGTCTTATCTTTAAGACCATTTTATTCAAACATAGGAGAAATTGCTCGCTATGATGTCCGTTGTTAGAATATGAGCTGCCAAGTAGATAATCGATTCACTCACATTGCCATATTCAAGGAGTTCTTTTGCTTAATATAAAGCCTTGACAAGATAGTGCAGAAGAAAGGCGTTCAACGTTCCAGTAGCACTCATGGAAATTGTATAGAAAGAGAAACAAGAAAAGTTTGTAGGACAGGGAACAATTTTATAGATTTGGGGAATAATCTCTAATCTGTTACGTATTTATTTAGGATGCATCCACGACCTTCCAATTTGTATAGAATGAGGAATAGATTCTCACAACTCAGCTTTGTCAAAAGAAGCACAAGGGAATAACAGATGAAAATCTGAACTTCTAAAACAATCGAAAGAAGCTTGGCAGATTACACTTCAAATGATAGACACAACTGGTAGGCCTCCAGAAATAGGTTTGTTATGATGAAGAATCAATGACAAGATCGAGATAGTGCATCAGAAGTCAGAGCTCAAAAACATTACGGTGATTGATAAGATCTTCATTGGTAGTGGTTAATGGAAGGGAATGTAAAAAACCTGACAGTTATAGATAAGTTATTTTTGATAACTGGGTACCGGCACCATGCAGCTCAACTAATACATAGGACATTTGCTATCTTTCTTCCCATTTGTCCAAGTCTTGGCCAGTGAAATTATTATATTTATGCTGGTGAAGGTTAGCAAATATCCTACCATAATATTTGTCTCGGTGAGAATTGACCCGAAACTTCATGGCTCTCAACCCACTTTAATTAATATGAACAAGTAGTCCATTTCACCATTTGATTCCCTGAGAAAACAAACATCCAGAGACTTCCTACGGACTTAAAGAAGGATAAGGCAAATAACTAGAGTAAAACTAATAATAACTTATCAAATTTGCAATCATCCTTCTCCTTTCAGAAAGAAAATGAAAAGGAGGCAAATTGTATATATAATTAAACCTCTGAAATACGACAGTAAAAGACTTGAGATGTTGTAAAAAAATTTTTTATCAAACTCTAGTCACAACATTTACATTTGAGTAGTTTAATCTGGAAGAAAATATTTGTAAATGAAATGGACATCATCTTTCTTTAGACAGTTATAGATCAAATTCTTCTGTAAAACTTAGATTCTTCCATTTGCACATTTAATCTTTCTTTAGGCATCTATGTGATCATAATTCCTCTCCTCCTTTCTCCTAAATTAATTACAGAAGAGAAAAACTGAAAGTCCCAGTGAAACTACACGCATAGAGATGAAGAAAAGAAACAAGGTAGTAAGGGGATCTGGGCAGGTTAGATGACCTTTTCACAGGAACATAAAGAGATATTTACAACCTACACATCCATTAATGAACAGAGGAAACTGATCCTCAACAAAAGATATTGATTCAACATAAGGTTAATTTACAAAACAGAACAACAAAGATACCTTAAACGTGTTCATCATGGTTTCCTTTCAGGTGATCGTTCAAATTTGGCAAGTGTTCCTTTATTCTGAGTAATGCTTTCTATGTACTGCTTGGCATACTTAGGGTTCATCTCAAACAAAAAACTCATTTCCCGTATCTGTAAAAGTTCAGTATGTTCCATAAGTTAATAAAACTGTAAGACCACTCCTGCCAATGAAATTGCCACAATATAAAATATTTGAAGATGTGACAGGCCATCTTAGAAATTAGCTTAGATGGAATTTCACTTCATTGTTGTGACTTGGGACTAAACAATGCACTCACCAATTATACTATTGACTCCCCATGGGGGGGATCCTACGAAGCAATCAGGGGATGAGAAAACAGTCATAGCACTTAAGAAGAAATTGAAATAAAAGGAAAAATTGTGGAATGACAGGAAATCTACAAAAGCACATTTGTATTTATTGTTTGGAGAACATTTGCAACCAGGTAATGTAACCTTTTTAGCAGACTCCAATTAGTTAATGATCGAGGTGGTGGTGTTATTTTTTTGTTAGATAGCCTTTGTTGGCCACATGCACAGATATAGGAATAGCAAATTATCTACCAGGATATAAGGTCCATCTAGATAAGCTTCAAATAGACATGTTTGCCCCTAGTAAATCCAAAAAGACTTCATATCCATTCTCTAAGTTTTCTTCATCAATCCTCGTTTCTCTATAGCTCTCATTCTATCCCACTAGTGACACGTTCAATGCCCTAAGCCATCAACATCCCTGGGTTATATCTTTCCTGCTTCCTACAACCCACAACCCAGATCCAGTCTTCCTATGTTTGTTGTTTCACTTCCACTCCCTCCCTAATTCATTGTGCGCTCTCTCTCATATCTCCTTCCCCCAATCTCTCCTTGTGTTTAAGCTAAGTTGCTCGAACTATTCACTTTCAGTGTTGCACCCGTGTTGACACGACATGGGTGTGGATGTGGGATTCATACCCAATTTGGTCAACCAATTTTGGGTACTTTAACATGAGAATGTACCAAAGAGTTATTATTCATGTGAGATTAGTATACTTTAAAACTTCAAAAGCATGTTGGCATGTGCATTCTCATTGAACGACAAAGGGAATTGAATTTAAAGCGAAATGTCATTCACTTTTTCTATCTTAAATATATAAATTTACATTAGATAAAACAGAATTTAATTATCTACTTAATATTTAGGAGTTTGAAATCAATTTAAAAATTTCTTATTATCTTTCATTGTCTTAATTAGGTAAGAAGTATTAATATTTAAGACTTTAAATTGATTTACATTTTACCTTATACAAATCATTTCCTACTTAGAACTGTGTAGCATAACTATAATATTTTTCATATAAATATTTTAAAATATGAGGAGATAAATTGGGATTATTTGCTTCAAAATTATAACCTTTTTTTACAACTAGTAATGGTTGCTTCAATATTATAACTAAACTACCACCTCCCACCAGCAACACGTATCAGATATTTCTATCCACCAAGGCTAGGGCAGATGGGAAGAAACCACCTAGTGTTTATTGTCTTTGTTGGGATTTTAACCTGAGACCCCATAGTTGTTTAAAATGACACTTCTGTGGTTCCGTATTATATGATACGGAAACATTGGACATTTAGATATGATATGGAACATTGGACATTTAGATATGTTGGAAATAAAGGATTTACAAATGTTGAATTCCAAAATGACAAAAAAGATGCATGCCACATCAAAATCCTAACCTAACGATCCTTTTCTGTCATAAGTATATCAAAGATGTGTTTTAACATTAACTTTTTTTTTTTTTGATAACCGAGAAATCCGACTATGACCCGCCCTTTGGACCAATCACAACCTTCTAAACTCGGTGGATAATGGGCCCGCCCCTCTACCCTTCTCCACTTAAATACCGGGCTTCGCTTTGCATAGTGTGGGGCTTGAACCTGCGACCTAAGCCACAAATCCTCCACCTTTTGCCACTTGAGCTAGGCCTTGGGGGCATGTGTTTTAACATTAACTTTCAGCAAATGCTATGTAATTTTTCTTTATAATACCTCAACTCATCTCTAGAAATACCTTGATGGTTTGAACATCCTTATTTCGTTGACATGAAAAGCAATGTGTCATATTTGCTTACATAACATCTCAGACAATTAAATAAATAAGAAACCAGACTCATAGGAAGGAAGTATTTTTTACCATAAAGCAGAACTTCCAAGACCTAAATGTAGGTAATAAATTTGTCCCTTAAAGGTAAGGAGAGTGACATACCTCTATCACACAACTACTGCTAAGGGTCAGATACTGTCCAGTATCAACAGATTTGCCATTCACTGCTATTGAGCACCTCCCTAGATTCTTCAGACAGAAGGATCCATCCGATTCCATCTTGATGCTTGCCTAAGTAAGAAAACATGGAGAAATATCCTAAAAAGGCCTTCCATTTAATACAACTATAAGGATGGCATAACATATAACTATATTTTCCAAGAAATTTATAAGCCGACATAGAAGGCAATCTTATCTCAAGAACCTTTGAAATATCTAACTCCACCAAAATGATTTCAACGAAAAAAGCAATATATTGTTTATAACTGACTGTTTCATAATATGTATAAGATATTGCCACAGAGGATTAATTTCATCACCCTGTCTTCTCACCATCCAAGTGCTATTACCTTGTTTTCCGTAAGAGTAACCCTTAAATTTTTTACGACAACATCAGTCAAACACTGTTGACGTCCTATGCTTAATAACACAGCAAAGGTTATTAAGCAAGAAAACTTAATATCCTTTGTGTGTTTTTGGCGGCATCACTTCTATGCTCGTACATTATTACATAAAGAATGAAAATGCGCCAACACAATGCCTCGTATTGTTTGGCATGTCTCCTTTTCGTAGAGTACATAAAGTCATAAACACAGAAGTAAGTTCCAAGGAGTAGACTGACATCATTCTTAACAAAGTCATAATAGCATGCAATAGAAGATGACAACTAAATAATTCTACCTGACGCCGAGATATTTTGTTAGCACGGCCTTCTTTTCGTAAATCAATGTCAACCTCAACATCATCGGTGGATCTTCCAAGTATGACCTACAAAGGCAAGTTGCCTTGGTCAACAATACAAAGGCAAAATGGGAAAGAATTGCAATGATCAAGGCCTGATTTCCCCCACTAAAAGCTGCAAAACCATAAGGTGTTGAAACTCACTATGAAAGGGAGAAGAGGTCATACCAATCAACAGGCAAGACGAATAGGGATATACTAAGAAACTAAGTTGCTCGGACTCGGGTGCAGGTGTCCGATACAGGTGCAGAACTAGAGATCGGATCCTTCATGTACTAAATTTTAGGATAAGGGGGTAGGGATTTAAGTATGGATACGGGTGCAGCATTCGGCTAAAAATAATTTTAAAATATAAAAATAAGTCTAAATTATGTTGGACTACTGGAAAGGACAGGAATGCACAAATTTCTGAAAGCATGTTCGAATCTATAATTATTATTAAGTACAAATGCATCTCTTTACTTTTTTTGCGTGTAATATGGTTATACAAATGATATAGAGGTCATGATAGACTTCTTGAGTGCATACCACATTTGGCCATGATGTTAACCAGTAAATATCTTTAAAGCACCTTCTTGTAGGCTGATGTTTTAATACAAAAATCTTTTAACATTAAAAAAACCATATGCTTAAATTATGACTTCACCCTAACCTTGGTCTAAAATTTCTCTATCGATTTTGGTTGAGTACCCAAAATCATTAGACCATATCCCGTATGGATCCCACACCCACATCATGTCGACGTGGGTGCTATCGATGCAGGTGTGGCACCGAAAGTGAAGAGTCCGCGGCAACTTGGCTAAGAAAAAAGGTCAAATCAATTAGCTGGAAATCCTTGTAAAGGTTTTCGGTAAGGAAACCAATGAAAACTAATGAGACAAATCCAAAACAAAACTCTTCTATCTAGTTACTAAACTAAGATTAATGACATAATAAACTTGGCCTTAGCCAAGAGGCTGCTTTCCAAGCAAGAATCAGGCTATAGCTGCACAGTCCGTGTCAATGATACAAATGCTTGATGAAAGCCAAGGCACTCTGAGGAAGTACACAAGGGAGAAAGGAAATAACATTTTTTTCTTAAGGGACTCTTACAAGCATTGTTAATGGTTTTATAATATATTAATATTTACCCTTAACGTCATAACCCGAGTTCCCAATGAGTTAAGGATATTTTAGCAATCTTATATTTTGTAATAATATCTTTATGTAAATCCAGTCAGCAGTTTTCCTTCTCTACAAAATAGGGGTAAGGACTGTACACCCCACCTTCCCCAGACCCAACTTGTGCGATTACACTGGGTTGTTGTTGCAGTCAGCAGCTCTACAGCCAGGTGTCCTAATAATCTCGGTGGTCAAGTTACACAACCTTAGTTTCTTCATAGGAAGAAGAATTTTTTCCATATAAACTATATGTATCTTTTAGTTTAATGGAGGAAAACTATAATCTTCCAACGGAGCTTATGTAGCTTCTTTGATGCATATGCGACCTAGGGAACTCTTTCCTGCTCATTGTATTATTAGGAGCAAGAAGATAGCCCCAAAAGGGAGCAATTGAACAGCCACAAGAAAATGTCAGATATCAACTTTACTTTTAAAACTAAAACCTCAAAAGGAACAGTTACATGGAAAATAGAAATCACAGACGTGGAAGAGAACTTTCCCAGCAGTAACAAGGCAAATAGATAGATAGAGAGTGTGTATGAGTTATGACTGTTGGTGTGGGGCTGGGGTAGGGGGCAGTTGTAAAGGACAATGCAGAAAGCATAAATATAATCAATCAACTGAATAGCAAAAGATGCAGAAGGTCACAATCTGGGATATTTACCTCAGTTTTTCGGATGTAATGCTTCAGATGACGGCCATATAGGATGGCAAAGGCCCCTCGAGAAGTCATGTCTCTTTGCACACCAGAACGACTACACTGTTCCAATCTTATGGTTGTCCTTCTAAAGTCTTCAGACTGATACTTGGACTCTGAATATCACATACCCAGCAGTTCAAGATTATAAAAATCTACACCACTTAGCATAATAATAAGCATTTTCTGTTTCACTTTAATGTAAAAACATTGGCTTTACAATATAATGCACCCATTGGCTACTTTGGTAATCAAATTTTTTCTTGCTATGTGAATTACAGCATTAAATAATTACACGCCTTTAAATGCATGGATGACCAAATATGGATGTAATCTTTGTATAAGATTGGCACATCAATCATAAGAAGAACAAACATATGTAAGAGTGACACCACAGAGAAGGAACATCAAGTTTTACACACCTGGTACTGCACATGATTTATCCCCAGTAAAAGCTATAAATGAACAAACTCCATTCAATTTCAAAGAACTTACCTTGCCTAGTTGCATATAAGTCTTGATCATGTGGATCTAAGTCCATCTCTAGTATCTGAAAAGAGAAATCGCAAAATTAAAGAATGTTATATCTACTTTGGTAACTCTACAGATAAGATTAGCTTAAAGAAGGAAACTTCAAGAATTACCATAGCTTCAACATCAGAAAAACAAGGTACATCATCATCACTCTGAGGATCTTCCACTTCTGATGTTGAAGGGTTTATTGTTGGCTCTGTAACAGCTACCCTGACAGAACTTGATTCACCAAATTCTGGTGCCTCGATGAAAGTAGCTGGAGAGTCTCCCACCTGCCGCCAAAAAATAAGCAGCTCTAAAGGTTTCATATGAAGAAGGTCAGCAATTTATGGAAGAAAGTATAGATAATATTTCATGTTTTGATACCCCTCGAACTCTAGCAATATCCTCCTCTAGCACATCATTTTTAGATACTACTGGGTTTACAGGCAATGATTTGCTTTGACCTGCGACTCCCACACCCTTGTTAGCAGCACCAGGAAGGACCGGTAGAGCAGTAGTACCAGACACCTTTAAATGGGCAGTACTACCAACGGCTGGCTGCACTGGTCGTTTTTCTCCAACTATGTTTGGTCCAACCTTATTAGTCCATGCAAAAGACTTGCCAGAATCTTTTCCACGAGTGAAGGAGTTGACTCTTTGTTCACTTCTACTACAAGGCGATGACAGGTCTATGGAACTTTGACCAACTGGTTGGGTGGCGGTAGAAGCAAATGATGTGGAAGGGTGGATAAGCAAGAAGATATCATCGTTACAAGGAATCTCTGTGTCCTCGGTGTTAAGTGTACAAAGCTTACTCCCATCAATAGGCTGTTTTATATCAGGACTTAATGCTGATGTGGATGGCACATTAACTTCACAATCAGCTCTGACATCTTGACCATGTAGAGAAGAATTTTCCATTTCTGATCCTAAAGGATTGAAATCATCAGGATCTGTAATGTTTGTGTTTGACTCTTTGATTACTTCAGATTCATGGTCATCTGAACCGCCTTCTGGAATATCACAAGGAGAATCTGGGAGGAGCTTAAGATTCTCTTTACACAAGTTGTCCGCTGAATCCTTGTCATCCATCTCCAAAAGAACGTCATCCTCATTTGAAAGATTTAAGAGGGAATCTGGGAGATCCGTGAACTCACCATCTGAGGCAGCTGATGAATCAATAAAATCAGTGCTGCCAGTTCTGGCTCCCAACATAGTTCCTGAAATGACAACAACATACACACATGAACACTATCATTACTATTGCCATCATCAGGATATGCCCTTGTTAATGGCTTACTGCATATCTCCAAGACTCATACTGCTACATTTTCCACTGTGTTCCAAAGGAGGGGAATAGGCTAAACAGATGGAAATTCCCGTGTATGAAATAAAGAGTTCTCACCTGATTTTGGGGAGCAAGAATGCTGTCTACTTCCAAATCCATAAGGACCACTACAGATATTTTGATGGTTATCACTCCTTGAACGGAAGGTGGACAACTGTTTTCCTTCAGGACTACTGAAGATCTTTCTCTCAGGAGATAACTGTGATAAGCGAGGCCTCTTAACAGCCGAGCACTTTTCAAAGTCAATGGAATTATCTTTAAGAACATCTGTAATTTCTCTATCTTCCATATCAGGCTGAAAAGAATTCCTCTCTTCTCTTAATGAAGTAGAAAGCCCCTCCAGAAACCTACTTTCTCTTAGAATTGCATCTGGACCATTATCGTCTACTGAGATTGAACACCTACTATTGTAGGCTATATGAGAATTAGCAATGGCAGGGGAGACAGGCATGTCTCCAAGTGCTTCTGGGAAAGCATTGCGCAAGATATCAAGATCTGATTCTTGAAGCCCAAGGTCATCTGAGATACAATCCCCAAGCATACAATTCCCATCACGAGCCTGAGCTTCAATTCTGACATCCTGCCTAAAATCAGTTCCATGTCCATTGCAATCATGTAGATTTGGCTCATCCAGAAAGCCTAGATCTGTGGAGTTGAAAAACTCGCTTCGAAATTTCTTCCGCATAGTATAGTATCGTCTACGAATGCTGTCTGCTTTCCTCTTTCCAGTAACATCTTTGCTTCCTTTAAGATTTTCAGATCTGTTAAACTTTGACAATGGATTAATCCCTGAATGTTCAAGCTCAACCATGCGAGCAGAAGCTGGAGCTGCAACATCTGAATCATATAGAAGCGAATGCCAACGATCCTGCAGCTCTTGCAACGTGAATTTGCGAGAAAATCGTACTGCTCCTTTAGCAAGTGCTTCTAAGGATGCACCAGCCTGCAGCATACAAGGAAAACTGAGAAAGTTTCTTTAAAAAACAACAACAGTTATGACTCAATCCAAAGCAAGTTGGGTTGACTTATATGAATCCTCACTGACCATGTTGCTTTATATAAACTCATCTCCAGCAAATATTATACAAAATAATAATAAGTTAAAAAATAATAGAAGTTTGTTATATTTTTTACTGATGTATAAATCTTTGGAACACTAAACAACTTCTAGAAAGGCATAGGGTGTAAAGTAAAGTGCTAACATGACTAGAACATATTTTTCAACTAATAGGGTATCGTTTATATAGATTTTTTCCTTCCATTGTGCCATATATTTCGCTAAATCTGCATGAATCCCAAGAGATTATAAGTCCTTCGAGACAACTTCCTGCCAAGTGATTTTAAATCTATCTCATCCCTTTTTAACACGTTCAAGCATCATGGTTTCATACCTAATGGACCAGTGCATCTTGAAGTCGACACAAGGCATGACCAAACCATCTCAAGTGTCCTCTCATTTTATACTCGAATTGTGCTACTATTTTCTCGCGAATGTGGTCATTTCTAATATTGTCTAGGCTTGTATAATCACACATCCATCTTAGCATCCTCATATCTGCGCGACATTTTGAGACGTGTGGAACTTCAACAGTTCACCATTCCTCCCATATAAAATTGTTGTTCTTATGACTGTTCTAAACCTACTTTTCATTGTGGTAGGCATCTGCTATGACATGACACCCATGTTGAACCATCATATTTTGATTCTATGTGTAACATATTCATCATCATTTCATTCTCTGAGAACGACAACCTAAATACTGAATGGTTTGTATTTGGGTACCGCAATCCTGTTTAATCTCACCTTGATTTCGCTCTTCGTATGTTGACTAAGTTAGCCGTGCATTTATTCAGTCTTGTTGATAAGACTAAGCTATGAAGCAACTTAGAGTGCTAATTAAAAAAAATTAGATGTTGAGTAATGATATTCAAGACAACAGTAGACGATGAAAAGATAAGAGACAGACATTACTTCAAAAAAAATAACTGAAGTATTTCTATCAACTAGCCAACCAGCAGACAGCCATTTTTTTTATTTTTTTTTTATAGGTGAGCCAAGATAAAGAAAGAAAGAAATTATTTGTGCCTAGATGGAAATTAAGAAGAATATAGAAAGAAGATCCGATTCACAGAGACAAACTAAAAAATTTCCAAAGCTAGCCTTTAGTGTACAAATTGAAAAACTGCTAGTTCATAGTAAAACAGTAAAGAGGCACAATGTGGCTCAAAGCCAATCATCAAATCGAAGAACTGGAGTACCTATAGCAATCAATGTTTAGCTATTAACAACAATGATGCATAAGTGTCTTTCGGAACATTTTTCAAACAATAATGACGTACAAGTATCTACAATCACATGATCTATAAATATACAAAAGAACTAGATCATTTTATTCTACACACATCTCACACTCCCAGTCTGCTTGCTGGTAAAACATCCAATTACGTAATAAGCAACTGCTAGAGCAAAAAACACCTAAAATTCGCGGAATCTCTCGCATTGATTTGTTAAAACCCAGTATTCTCCTCTTTAACCACAATTTCAGTAAAAAGATTTAAGAGCATGAGTTTTTGTCAGTCTGTGTACCTCGCATTTCCGGCAAATTATCTACCTTAGACTATCTTAAAAATCCTTAGCATCCCTATATCATCCTATCAACTTAATTTTCCAATGTTAAAATAGATTGAGGTGTTTTAAACACTGAAAATTTTAAGAAACATTAACACGAACGTGCCAAATGGAGATGCAACAATCCGGAAAAACAGAACGATCAGAAATTTATGCGGAAAAAAAAACGAGTTGAGAAAAACTGTAACCTCAATGGCGTTCTTTAGAAGGAGGTCGTCTTCGGGAATCCATGAAACAGGAAGTGGAGCAGAAGTTGCCATCTCCGACTTGTAAACCCTAAAATTCAGGTTGATTCCATAGCCAGGAAGCTATATCATTCTCAATTCTGATTCAAGAAAGCGAGAAAACTGATTTCTGGAAGTGGATTGGGGAATATTAAACTCACGGTGATGGTTCGGAATCGCTACTTTGGGTCACAGAGTGACATTTTGCGGATTGGGAAATGTTTTTATAGCTTCTATTTTTTTTGCTGTGAAGCGTTGTCTCACGGCGTGGGTAACATGCTTCACGGAATACTGTTTTTTCCTTTCGCCGTT
>JAJOOS010034749.1:0-12485 GCA_029582725.1 Solanum chiquidenum | reverse complement strand
TTTCTTTTGCACCCAAAATGCTATTATCTGATGTTTCCAAAACCCTAAAACCCAAATTCCAGTGCCTTATGGATATCGGGTTATCCGGGTCGGACCTGGTGAATGTAATTGCTAAAGATTCAAAAATTGTTGAAAGAGGTTTAGATACTCATTTGAGACCTACCATTGATTGTCTTAGGAGAACTTTGGGTAGTGATGAAAATGTAGTTAAGGCGTTAAAGAGAGCTCCTTGGTTGCTTACTTTTGGTGCTCATAATATTATGGAGACTAATCTATTGGTGTTGAAAAACTGTGGTGTTCCTGATGAGGGAATGAAAACACTCCTGCTTAGAAATCCTAGGTATTTTGCACAAAATCCTGAGTGGATTAAGGGTTTGTTGCATAGGGTGGAGAATGATTTTCGAGTTCCGCTTGACTCTCCTATGTTTCCTTATGGATTTCATACATTAGCCTCGCAAAAACAGTGTACCGTGGATAGGAAGATTGGAATTTTCAAGAATTTTGGATGGTCTGATAATGAGATACTTGAGATGTTTAGGAAGTTTCCTTATTGTATTGCTCAGTCAGAGGTCAAAATTCAGAAAGCATTGAATCTTTACATTAATGAGCTTGGTTCTGAACCTGCGTACTTGGCTTCTCAGCCTTCAGTTTTGATCTATAGTCTGGAAAAAAGGGTGGTACCTCGGATGCAAGTCTTGAAAATTTTGGATGAAAATAAGCTTGAGAGGAGAAAGTTGGCTCTTTATACTGTTGTGAGCTTATCAGAGACAAAGTTCATTGATTATTTTGTGCTGCCCTACAAGGATCAGATACCTGATTTGTATGAATCACATAAGAAAACTGTGGCTCTCTAGCCATTTTAGTTTAACCTTTTTAAAATCATATTCTGTAGTCCAATATATTTTTGCGTTTATTTTTTTCAGTTTGTATTCTGAAAATTACAGTCGGTGTCATTTCTGTCCTTATAAAGGAAAAATGTCATTGGAGGTTTGAGAATTAGTCAAGTATTTATTTGCTTCCCATTTGGATATTCTTCTATCCTGTTCTGATTTGATTTTGGAACATTTTACGAGTTGTGTGCTATTCAATCCATTTTATTGCCACCTGAGCTTTTTGTATTTATCTGGTCCTTAATTTGAAGTTGAAGAGTCTCTTTCATTTCATACTTTTTCACTCGAAATAATTTGGTACTCCATCTATTCTACAATTACTCTGTGATGTAAACAAAATTCCGATGATTTGGTGCTTTGTGAAAGATGTGCCCACTGGGAATGGAGCTGTAGGATGTAGAATTTGTCCTATAAACTCATTGAAAATTAGTCGGTCATTCATGTTTGGTGACACAGAATACATTCTCCAGGCTTTTAATTAACATAATGCTCAATCTACATTTGTCTAAAGAAAACATAGTTTCTGCCCTTTTGGTGATTGTAAAGCATTATTTTTTCCCATCTAGGTTCCAAGTAGACAGTGGGTGGAGATGAATTAGCTTCTCATTTCCATGTGGATTCCCTTTTATAAACATCTTTACTTCTATAAAAGCGTCAAATTGCAACAGAAATGTCGATAGACATTTTTGCCCTCTGAATGTGCACTTGATATTTGCCATATTTATCTAATGTTTAGTATCAATTGTATCCTATTTTTACTGTCCTTGAGCTGTAAAATCCAATTGGCCTTAACTTGTGATTTTTATGGGTGATGTAACAAGTCAGGATGGTTTTGGACCGAATCTGAACAATTAGACGAAACCAGGAACTCTTGCAGTGCGGAGTACCGCGAGGGCTGTGCAACCTGAAGGCCTTGGAGATGAGCCATTCTAGTTTAGTGAGCCTCAACCACAAGGCCTCAACCACAAGGCAACCGCGGGGAAATCTGGAGAAAAACAACCCAACTCCCACGGCTGGAGCACCTCAAAACACATAAATTCTGAAGCTCTGATCAAGGAGGCAGTTCAATTAGCTTCCACCACGAGACCACATGAACCTCCTGTTGCCCTCTTACACAAAAGCCTGAAAGGATTAAGGATTTGTTGCATAGAGTGGAGAATGATTTTCGAGTTCCGCGTTATTCCCCTATATTTCAGTATGGATTTCTAGTGGAATCCTCCCAAAAGAAGTCTATCACTACTACAAAAATGAACTTTAGCGACAATTAGTTTGCGGCAATAAGCAAATTGCCGCTAATATATTCATGTGAGGCAAAATATTAACGGCTAACGTTTAATGGCCAGCAATATGTACACTTTTAGTAGCAATTCCAAAAAATAGTCGTTAAAAGCCTTCTTCTTTTTTCTGAAAATTAGAACTCCCGCTTTCCCTTTAAATTTTTTTCCCGCGATTCTCTTATTTCTGGGAAAAAAGAACTCCTGGTCAATAAGGAAAACATTAGTAACAAAAAAACCCTCTATATACTTCTAGTAAGGAAAATATTCCTAAAAAGATCTCCCACATACATTAGGATTCATCATCCTAAATCGATTAGAGCTGCAACGTCAAGCAACATATATTCATTCGTTAGCAGCAGAGACCTTCCAGCAGCATATATTGAATCGAAGAACTACTTCCAGCAGCTATAATTCAATCGCAACAACTACATCCAAGAACAACGAAACTTTCAGGTTAGTTCGTCGCTCCTCCACTCGTCTATTTCTATCATGTTTTATTACCCCTGTTGCTCTGTCGTTGAGAACTTAGCCTATTTTCTATTATGTTCATTTTATTTATGCATTAATTGGAAGAAAAACAGAAAATACACTTGATAAACTGATCAATATTTAGGTATTATCTATGATTTCCAAGTTATTTGAGATTCCTAAAAGTATCGTTTTTGTGTTTGTGATCTCTGGCTGCTACTATTTTGAATGCAATTGATTATTGATTCCTCTGTTAATATATATTAAGGTGTCAGCCAGTTATATTAAGGCGTGTGGTTCCAGCAGCTATAATTGAATCGCAGCAACTACGTCCAAGAACAAAGAAACTTTCAGGTTGGTTCGTCGCTCCCTTCCACTCCTCTATTTCTATCGTGTTTTATTACCCATTGTCACTGAGAATTTAACCCTATAGTTTATTTTTCGTTATGTTCATTATATTTACACATTAACCGAAAGAAAAACAGAAAATACACTTGAAGAACTAATCAATATTTAGGTATTACCTGTGACTTCCAAGTGATTTGAGATTCATAAATGTATCGTTTTGTGTTTGTGATCTCTGGCTGCTACTATTTTGAATGCAATTGATTGGATCAATTTCTCTGTTAATATACATTAAGGTGTCTGGCTATTATACTAAGGCGTGTGGTTGTTAATATATTAAGGTGAGTGGCTTTCAGATTATTCTAGTAGAATGAACATCCAAGGAGACTAATACAACACACTAGAATAGTCACAATAGAATCCATAAACAAGCCCTCCAAATTGAATTATGTTAGAAACCTCTATAAGTACTTCCTTCTATGTTTTTTAGTATGCCTTTAGTGTTTGGACGTGTGGCTTACTGAATTGTTGTTGATCAGTCGCAGACCTAGTGTTCTTGTTCCCATTTTCTCACGCCTAGAATGGAATGCTTGGATTTTTTATTTTTTTTGTAAGTAAAGACTTTATTTACCAAGTGATCATTAAAAATCAGATAAACTAGCAGTAATTAGACATCCCCCAAATCTGCTAACTACTGTCCTTCTAAACATCTCTCGACTAGTTATTCAATTATTGATTAAGGATAGTAGTTCAAACTAGCCAAACGACTATGTAGTCTATTCTGCATTGAGCCTCGCCTATGCATCTCTTGTATGATTTGCTTGATTAGTACATGTCCTTCAGTTTTCCTCCTCTGAAAAGCTCTTTTGGTTCCTCTCCAGCCAGATTTTGTAAGTGATGCATGCCAACGTCATTCTGTATATATCTGCATTCAGTCTGCCTTTTGATGAATCAGGTAATACTCTTGTTCCTTCTGATGAATCAGGTAATACTATTTTTAATCTGTATTGTTTTAAGATCTTAGTTGCTAGGTGTGTGTGGTTGAATTATCGATCTGCCCAGTTCCCATGTTGTCATGCTGCTGTATTTTCTTCTGATCAACTTGTGCCTGCTCACCTTTGTTTTTACCCTTTTTTCTACTTCTTGTTCCTTCTGATGAATCACTTATTGGAAACAAGCTTCTTCTCCTACTTGCTGCCGATTCATACGAAACAAGTAAAATAATTGTTGAATCACTTAGTGGAAACAAGCTTATTCTCCTCCTTGCTGCCCATTGAACAAGGGGTACATAAGAAATGTTTTTCTGCTAGGTAACTTAGCGACAAGAAAACCTCGTGGTCCTACTTTACTATTTTTACTCTGTATTGTTTTAAGATTTTTGTTGCTAGGTGTGTGTGGTTGAATTATCGATCTGCCCAGCTCCCATGCTGCTGTATTTTCTTCTGATCAAGTTGTGCTTGCTCACCTTTGTTTTTACCCATTTTTATCTAAAGATGTGTATCTTCCTGTGATAGTAGGAGTAGCTAGGTCTATGGGGGCTTCATTTTTTGACTGATTATGTCTTAAACAAGCAGCAAAAGTCTGAACAACTGTATAAGGAGTTTTCTGGTATCACCACATTTTTATTATTGTGTTGATACATAGGGAAAACATAGGAAGATACACAGCTTTAGTGAGCACCACAAATTTCACTTACTTCTAAAACACCATTTGATATCTCCAGAATTGAAACATCAAAAGTTCCACTACCTAGATCAAAAACAACAACAATACCCTCTTTGTTGTTCATACCATAAGAGAGCGCAGCTGCAGTAGGCTCATTATTAATCCTTTGCACATCAAGACCTGCAATTCACCCAGAATCCTTTGTTGCCTGCCTCTGAGCATCATTGAAATAAGCTAGAACAGTAACCACAACTTTCCTAATAGATTTCCCTAGGTAGGCTTCTGCAGTTTCCTTCATCTTTGTTAGAACAAATGCTCCAATTTGGCTTGGAGAATATTGTTGTCCATTTGCTTCAAGCCAAGCATCTCCATTTGTGCCTCTCACAATCTTGTAAGGAACCATCTTCATCTCCTTTTGCGTTTTAGGATCGTCAAAGCATCTTCCAATTAGACGCTTGGTCCCAGAAAGTGTGTTTGCAGGATCGGTCACTTGTAAGGAACCTTTCACAATCTTGTAAGGAACCATCTTCATCTCCCTTTGTGTTTTCCCCTGTTTAAGCTCATAACGCGCAACTGAAGTCATAAATCATCAAATGTCATCTAGCTAGTAATGAGAGACGGATTCGGAATGTAAACTTGACAGTTCAACTATTGAGTGTCTTACAACACTTTTAAATTATTATTCAATATATATTAATACACAACTGTAGTGATGTTGTAAACAAAACAGGGCAGAAAGGTACATTGTATATACCAAGGTTAATTCCTTTTCTTTTTGGGTGTATGTAGTAAAACAATTGTTGAATCACTTATTGAAAACTCTGCCTCAAACATTTGAAAGAACATAGGATGGGAAACAAGCTTCTTCTCCTCCTTGCTGCCCATTGATCCGAAACAAGTAAGAAAAATGTTGAATCACTTATTGGAAACAAGTTTCTTTCCCTGAATGAAAGAATTGTCAGCCTTGATATGTTTCCCATTTGCATTCACCGAACACACAGATTCATGACACATACATGTAGTCTCTGCTAAATTAAACATACCCTTTTGCAATCTTAAGTTACCAGATAAACAGGTCCATAAGATTGAACATTAGGAGTACTATTCTTAACCTTGTTAAGACAGGAGTACCTGGCCTGCTGATCCTAGGAAACTCTGCCTCCACCATTTGAAAGAACAGGGGATGGGAAACAAGCTTCTTCTACTTCTTGCTGCCCATTGATCCGAAACAAGTAAAAAAAAATGTTGATTCACTTATTGGAAACAAGCTTCTTTTCCTCCTTGCTGCCCATTGAACAGGGGGTACATATGAACCTGTTGATATATCTGCTAAATATACTAGAACATGTTGAGCTTTATTGTGTGCTAGAAAGATGCCTTCCTTTATAATTTATATTTATCTGATCAAAGCAGCAACAACAACAACTAGATAAACCTCGATCCAAAGTTAGTTGGAGTCGACTATTAATCATCACTATACATTTCATTCCATTTAGACTCGTCTCATTCCAATATCCGAGAAAGTAAGTTCTCAAATCTTAGAAGTTCTATATATTTTCTACTTCAGGGGGTACTTATAAAATAGCTTTTCATATCCAAGAAAGTTATAATATCCAAGAAAGTAGGTTCTCCAACATGTTCATATGTACCCTTGCTAACTTTTTCTGCTAAGTGTTATAGCTTTATATATGCGTATGCATCGTAATGGATCAAAAGTGAGGGGGTCGCTCGAATGAAGCTTTTCTGGATGGCTAATGATTTTTATGGGCTAAATATCTGAAAGATACTGAATAAAGACTTAGAGACAGTAATATGTTTTTTGAATAGCTAATATTTTCATGGGCTAAATTTCTTTTCCAACCTTCAGTACTTTGCTTAGAAGTTGAGCTTGATTGTGTGCTAGAAAGATGCCTTCCTTTCCAATTTCCATTTATCTGATCAAGCAGCAACAACAACAAATAAATAAACCTCGATCCAAAGTTAGTTGGAGTCCACTATTAATCATCACTTTACATTTCGTTCCTTTTTGCTGTTTTGATCACATCTGATAGATTTCCACCATTGTGTTTCTTGTTGATATATCTCATAACACCTGCAGCCGCAACTTCCTCCCCAGAGCGTCAATTAATGTGCACCTCGTCGTAGGTTTGCACATTTCCCATTGTGCTAGTATTAGAAGAGTGCTAAATGACCTGAGTTTATTATTCTAGAGCATCTTTCAGGTGTTTAACCATAAGTGTTTTTCCATTTGATGACTTTCAAATATTTTTTTCATTCTAGGTAACTTAGCGACAAGTATTAAAAGATGTTTGGAAACTTCCTCCCGGAAAGGCAATTGATGTGCCATTTAATAGTCATAACCAATCTATTGGGAAAGAGGGCCAAAAGCTTGCTAGCTTTCTAGGAATTGTTGCGAGAACTCCAGAATTAACACCTCTAAATATAGATCAGGAGAGCATGTGAACTCAATTATTTTGGATGTGAGTTGTTGTATGCGAAATGGTGAAATTCTATTCCAAATCAGTTTCTTGGCTTCGATGTGACCTAATCTTGTTCTAAAAGCTAGCTGAATCTCTGTCTTATTTTGCTCGAGTTTATGTGATGTTCGTTTGGTTTCGATTTTTAATGCACTAGCTGTACATTTATGTTTTTTTTTGTGAAGAAAAACATTGTATTAATCCCCACAACCAGCCTTGTCTTTACATACTCTTAGCACCAAGCAGAATTAAATCTACTCTGCTAATGCTGCCAGTACCAGGTCTCTGCAGCCTCTACTTGTTGTGTGTCTATCCAGCCTTCTCCATATTCCCCTGTAATCCAGTTGTGTCATTCCTTTTCCAAGCCATTGAAGTAATTCGAGTGTGATATTCTTGCAATTTATCATTTATAATTCATTGATCTGTCATAACTAGTTGTCATTTTTGTCACAAATGTAAGAGAAGACAGATGGCTTGTTCACAAAAGCATTTAACCAAGCCAAAACAGAATAGTTCACCTGCAAAAGTGGTAGGGAGATTTTAGAAATGAGTTGAATCAGCAGGCATAATGATCCTTACTCAAGTTGGTGGTTCTACGTCTACCAAATAAGTTTAGCATTGTACTTATTGTACAGGTATTACTATACACAAAACTGTCTTCACTATATCTAAGCACAACAAAGAGAATGAAGAAGATAATGGTGAAGTTGACTTAGTGAGGAATGATATACCAGCCACAGTTATTAAGGTGTATCCACGTGAATTTGTTGCTGAAGAACCTGAACATGAATCTGAGGATGAGTTTGATATTGAAGATACAACATAAGTTCTTTCATTTATTCTACAATTTAACTCTGCCTTACATAGGGTGATTTTTAGTAATATAAATTTTGTTTATTAGCTTTAAGTCTTTGGAGTTAAAAATGATTCATTTTACAGTTTTTAAGTTTTGTAGCTGTCACTTTGTTTTGTAATTCTCCAATAAAGTTATCAATGATTGTTTTTTCTTGGTCTGAGAAATCTTTGAAGGTATACATACATTTTAGTTGATTTCTAACCAATTATAATATGTGCTCTAAACTTAAAAGTATTATGTTTTTTCTTTAAAATTGTTGTTGCATCAGTTATGCGCCATGGAGGATGTTATTATTGGTGCTGTACTTTCTGCATTTTGTTTAATTTTACACGTCTTTATATTTTCTGCACTGCATTTATGCATTGTGCTATTGCATTGCTGCATTTCTGCACTATTTTTTTATTTTCTACTCTATATTTTTACATTTTCTGTACACTGAAATGGTACAAGAACATTTCCATTTATTCTTCTGTTGGTACAGACTGCAGAGACCCACTGTTTACAATTGTTTCCTTCGACCACTTTCACAGAATTGAGATTTTTCTTCTTCTGCTGCATCTTTTTCTGAACAGACAATCAAAATAAATGTGCTCCACTGTTTCTGGTACTTCCCCACATAGTTGGCATCAGATTCCCATTCTATAGAGCCTCTCTTTGGTAAGTAATCTTCCATGAAGGGCTAACCAACAAATGAAGTTGTGGTTAGGAAGAATTCCCTTACACCAAATCCACCTGCTCCTCGTCCACTCTTCTAGCTCGCCTGTTCTCTATGTATACCCGCTTGCTATCGTTTGCCCTCAGGTTTAAGCCATCCATTTTGGTTGTATCCTGGTGCAAATTTATCTCTTATATGACAGGTTTTTTTCCAATACCAACATAACGGGCACGGATGGGTGGATCATGTCTACATAAAGAGCAGGTGTATGGAGTATAAGTTATCTTCTCTTCTTCCGACTTTCAATATCTGAAATACCATCATCACATGCATACCACTGTACTGATGCTCGAATAATTAGAGGCTCATGCTGAGAACCAGACCGAGCCTGTGCAATCTTGGCTTCTGCTCTTTGGTACAATTTTGGAAACCCATCAAACAGTTGAAAAGGAGAAGATGTGTCTTCAGATAGGATTTCTGAAGACACATATTGCCACCAGTCCGTGCCCTTTATGTAGACATGATCCACCCATCGTACTCATAGATTATCAGCTTTTTGAGCAATGTTCCACACGTATTTTGCTACCGCAGCCTCGTTCCATATCAGACATTCAGTGATTCCCAGTCCTCCTTTTTTCGTTCAACACATCAAGTCCCATGCCACTAATGGAGCTCTATTTGTATTCACTTTTCCAGACCATATTTCTACATACTTCTGTTATGCCCTTCAAGACTTGTTTTTGGCAACACGAACATAGAAGACCAGTAAGATGTACATTTATGTTTCTTCACTATTCGATCGTACTCTTGGTTGTCTTTTCTTTCGTTCTTGATTCATTGCTATAGATTTTCATTGTGTTAGTTTAATCTCGTAGAATTCCTCTCCGTTCTAGCTTAACTTTAGTGTTGTCCATGTCATTTGTATTTCAACTGGTGAAGTTATCAGTTGCATTAGTTATTGTGGTTAAATCAAAGATTGAGATTTCAGTATGTTTACTTTCATCCATGCCGTCATAGGTTGCTAAACTTTCACTTCTCTCATTATCTGTACATCAGCAAACACTGATTAGGATCAAATGAAATTTGCAGTTATGTCATTGTTTTTGCTGCACGATATAGAAAGGTAGTAGAAGGTCTAGGTTGCAATAGTTGCTTCACCATTATATATAGCTGATGTACAGATACTGAAATTATTCGACTAAAGTATGTTTTAGAATAATATCCTTACCATTTCTCCTTAGATTGATCACCAAACAACATGTCAAATAGAGTGCACGAATTATTGCTACAACAGACTTGATGTGTACTACTGCTAACCAAAAATGATCAACTTGCATATTTCTTCTCCACATAATATTGAATTACCTAAATGCTTCTTACTTGTAATTTTTCAGATTAGTCACACTACTTGCAATATTTTTATACTTTGGATTTCATCTATTGACACATTTCTTTTTTATTTCAGGTTAATACAATCTGAAGCTTGCAAATTTCATATGTGGGTGATTTCAAAGACATTATTCGAAGAAGAGTAACAAAACTTATTTGAAGACATTATTCAATAGTTTGAACAATATAAGCTTATTTTTAAAAGTTGTGACTGTCTATTTTGGATCAGTATTTCCTTTTGTTTGTCTAGATTTAAAGAGATATATTCTATTTTATGGATTAATAGTAATATATATGTTTTCACCATTAGCGAAAAATGTTGTTACTATGAGGCTCTCTTTTGTGAATGTGTTTGTTGGATTTTTATATATACATGTTATCGATAAATATAGTAGATATTATTAATGGTAGCTAAACAATTGCCGTTAAATGATGATATTTAGCGGCAATTCAATGGTAAAATTGAATTGCCGTTAAAACTACTACCTTTTAGCAACTATTTATTTTGATTTATCGACTAAAACAATGGACGCTAAAGGACCAAGAATAGCCAATATGAATTACCTTTAGTAGCCAACATAATTGCCGCAAACAATCGCCATTAAAACTACTACCTTTTAGTGGCTATTTATTTAGATTTATCGACTAAAACAATGGACACTAATAAGCCATAGTTAGCCGATATGAATTACCTTTAGCAGCCAACACATTTGCTGCAAACAATTGACATTAAAAGTACTACCTTTTAGCAGCTATTTATTTAGATTTATCGACTAAATCAATGAATGCTAAAAGACAATAGTTAGACAATATGAATTACCTTTAGCAGCCAACATAATTGCCGCAATCAATTGACGTAAAAGCTAATGGTTTGTAGCGGCAATTCATGCTACCCTTTAACAGCATTTCCCACAATGGCCGCAAAAGCCTTTGCCGACCCCAACATTGCCGGCTAAAGTTCATTGGCCGGTATAGAGTATCGCGGCAAATGTTATTGCCGCTAAAGCCATATTTTATTGCCGCTAAAGGGCCCTTTTGTAGTAGTGTATGTTGGATAGAAAGATTGGAATTTTCAAGAGTTTTGGATGGTCTGATGATGATATACTCCACATGTTCCGGAAGCTACCTTATTGTCTTGCCCTCTCGGAAGTTAGAATTCAGAAAGCACTGAATCTTTTCATGAAGGAACTTGATGTTAAATCTGCTTACTTGGTTTCTTACCCTACACTTTTGATGCATAGTTTGGAAAAAAGAGTGGTACCTCGGATGCAAGTCTTGAAAATTTTGGACGAAAAGAAGCTTAAGAGGAGAGAGTTGATGCTCTATACTGTTGTCAGGTTAACAGAGTCAAAGTTCATAGAATATTTTGTGCTGCTCTACAAGGATAAGATACCTGATCTGTATCAACCACTCAAGAAAATTATGCTCCTTTGGTAGATTTTTTGGCCTTTTTCTTTTCATATTGAATTCTGAAAAACAGGATCGGTGTTGCCAAAAATCATTTATGGAGTTGGGGCATAGTTTATTGAAAGACCTCCCTCATATTGAATTCTTGTGAGCTATATGGCAAATCAAGGTTTCCATTTGAAGCTGTTTGGATTCAACTGATCTTGTTGATAACTGATTCCTTTGGCAGTTACAAAATGGAATAATATTTTTCCTGATTTCTATTCTCCATTACGAAGAGACATACCTCGAATCAACCAGGTTATGATTCTCCTAACTCAAATTAAACTTGATCGAATTCTCACGAGGTAGAAGAATTTCTCGAAGAGGAATCATACATCCTCCTCTCATCCATCAGAGAGAAAGCAGACCCAACAACATATCCAATATGATCTCACATGTACGGTCTGGAAAAGGTGGGCTATAGTAGGTGTTGTGCCTTTTTGCCTTTCTTTTTCTTCATTTCTATTTCCATTGTTTATTACAAAAGATGACCTTTTTATTTCTATTTCACCAAATAGTGGATACCAGCAAAACTTGAACCAACAACAATGTCAATATGATTCAAGGAAATCCATTTTTCCCAGCTGAAACTAACAATATTGGATAACCAACAGAGTTTGTAAGCTTCTTGCATGTCAGCCAAAAGAAGTATGTAAGCTTCTTGCATGTCAGCCAAAAGAAGTAAGAAAATTGAAAAGCATCTATTTTCCTATCCTTTTGATGTACAAATCATACAAGTCAGGCAGTTCAGCTTTGATCTAATATACGAGGTTACATATTTGTTAGTATTTAATAATATAAAGAGTATACAAGACTGAAATTGACTACTCTATTTTGATTGAAATGTAATTGATTAACAAAAAGAGTTGTTTGTATTTTTTTTAATATATATTTTTACACGTGTAATGTGTTAGTATGATACAATTGAGACTTTTTTTGAATTGTCAAAGTCATAATACTTTATTAAACGAATATACATTAGTCGAAGTTGAATAAACTATAGTTACCGATTTA
>JAJOOS010034748.1:0-25387 GCA_029582725.1 Solanum chiquidenum | reverse complement strand
AAAAAGAAACTAGGCCCAAGTATTGGTCCAGGCGGACAGAAAAAACCAAACTTGGGCCCAACTCTCTTTCTCTCTCTACTTTACTATACTCATTTTACTTGTTAGTATTTGTTGTTAATCTTAAAGGTAGAAAATATTCAAATTCCTGAAAGACACCCATTTTGAATTAATAACTTAACTAAATTATTCGTCTCTTACTTGATTTAAAAAATAAATAAATAAGTTTACAAAGATATTTTGCTTGGATAATATTTCAGCATCTTCTTTAATGGTCCTAAGTAACAAAATAGTTCAATTTTGCAAAGTTAAGTTAAGTTAAATTATCTTAGCCAAATAATTAATTGTCGGATAACCACATTAGTGGATATTCTAGGTGCTTTAAAAACCTTCCTAGAATATTAATAAAAACCTCGAACCCCCTTTAAATATTTTCATTAGATTTACTGTTTTAATCTTTTGAAAAAATAGTTTTCTTGATTTTTCTTAAAAATTAAGTGGCGACTCTAAAACCAGTCAAACTAATCATATTTTTAAAGAAAACATAGTTATCGAATCGTCTCAATAAATATGAAGATATTTAATTGAATACAGAGTTTAAATAACAGATTAAGGAAAACTTTTTAAATATATAATCTAAAATAAGTCATAAAAATTCATTTTTATTAAGGGTAAAAGCTAAACGGTTATGTTATTACAAAATATGAAAAAAATATTGTTCTTTTTGTAACTAACTAAAAATAAAAAAGTGTTATATAAATTAGGATGAAGGGAATAAAACTTTAAAATATTCCTTAAAATAACAGTACTAATTGAGTAATTATTGCTAACTACTCTATTATACACAAGATATAGTCACTCAATTGTTGACTTAGTATTAGAAGTTACTCCTAATAAAGTTTATATTGAAAGAGATTTCAAAATTACTTGAAATTACAAACAAAGTTGAGTATTATTATTAGTAGAAGAAGAAACACAATTAACATAAATGATACTAGTAGATTTATTTTGTCTAATGATTACAACCTCCGTTATTTTACAAGTGGTAATACTTTATTAATTTAATAAAAAAAAAGTCTTCATCTCTTTTTAACCATCCGATATTTAAAGTTTACTAGTCCGACTAATTTAAATACGCATTATATAGGTAAAACATTTTCTTTTTAGGGTAATATTTATAGTCATAAAAATATTTAGCGGTAATTTAGTTGCATTTATATGAGTGTTGTTAACTTGTTATATATACACATATTTATTATTGTCGTTAAATATAATATAACGACAATTCTATTATTATCGTTAAATAATAATCGCTAAATTCTTTATTTGTTATAGTGACTGGTAGGAGTGATAAATGACCTTAAACAACTTAGGTTGAATTTGAACAAGTCAAAATGAGTTAACTTATTAAATGAACATATTATTAACACATTCATATTTAAATAAATTTACTAATCATATTTTTATGAACTAATTTTATCAGGTTAAATTAGGATAATCAAATTCTTTGAAGGATATATATTTGGAGTATTTTCTTGGAAATTAGTTGCAAGTAACGTTTCATTTGGTATTCTTCGATGTGGACGGCTGACTAAATTATCACACGTAATACACGGATTGATAATTTTTATATATATATTTTATAATATAAATAATATATAATTAGGATAGGGATCAATATTTTTAATTTTTTTTTTAGCTAGAAGCCAAAATAATTTGGTCACACATTGTGTCTTTGACTCTGTAAGGGGTGTGTTTACCAAAGGTCAAAGTTATTTTTTAGTTTTTGAAATTATTGCACCTTTATATTCAATTTTCAAGTAATTAAGATGGCTTTTTGTAGGACATTTATATTTAAAATATTTTTAAAAAATAGTATAGTACAATCAAATATAGAGAAATAACATAAATTTAACATAATACATGCTCTACAATCTACATAATCTTTTTCAACAAGATCTATTCGAATAATGGTTTGACCACTTTCGCTCATTAGGATATAAGAATCTTATCGTTGACATGTGTCCCATACAAACTCTCGTGAACACGAGAAGCAAAGTGTACCTTGAATTGAACTCGATTAAAGTTGTAACTTTTGGGCCTATTTTTTAAAAAATGGGCTTAGTACTTGGGGCCCAATTAAGCCAAACTGAACATTCACTTCTGTGGTTCTTTTGGTCCTAAAAACCCACCAAATTTCTTTTTGTGTTAAATTTAGATTACACAACAAAAAAGAGAGGATCTATTTATGATATAATTAATCTAACCATGCTCTTAACCTCACAAGATTTCGAGACGAAACTTAACCTGTGTCTCAATTAAGAACGGTGATGGTATAAATTTTACATGGCGTACAATATCATATGAGTTGTTTTTATTTAAAATCATGATAAAGGAACTAACTTACAATTATCGAGTTTGATTATGTCACTAGTCACTTAATTAAGACATATCACAATATGATCTACCTAATTGGCCAAGGAAGTCCATTAATAATTTACACGGATGCTTCTTCATGCTAAACGAGATACATCAATTTTACTGTCTCCATTTATATATATATATATTTCATTTTTATATATATGTTTCTATCGTCTTTCCATTTATATGGTGACACGTTGCATCAACTTTCTTGATTAGGAAAATAAAAATACTCAATTTTACTAAGATAACGTTGAACTCCCACTCATTTCTCATCAATCATTTTTAATATTGTCCTTTCTTTTTCTACAAAAAAACCTTTAAAGCCTTGACCCTATGTTTTTTGGCATATAGTTTGGAGTTTGGAATATGTAATTACCATTCCATACATGCAACATTCAAACATATGGTAAAATAAAATATTACACAAATTATGTACAAAATTTATGTCAACAAAGTTCTCTAAGCATAAACCATTACAAAATAGGGACAGTCCATGCAAAAACTTTTTCATAGACCTGGATTATTCTAAATTTTGGAACAATTAGCTTGGGCCCATCTTAACAGCCTAGTCACGTTTTTAAGCCCAAAACCAGCCAAATAAACCAAGTCCACAACTAATATTGCAATGTCATTTTAGGGCATTATTGTTTTATTTCTCGTGTTCAATACTCGTATTAGAGTTGGACTAGTTCAAATTTTTGCTACATAAGGATTATTCGGATGATTCTTTTTAATTATTATTATAGATAGATACATTTTGTGTAATATTTGTGAAATTTCATTACATTTCGAGAACATTCAAATGGACAAATTACAACAAAAGAACATTTTTGTGACATACACATGTAAGCCTTTTAGTGGATGGAATTATGGATGCTCCTTATAATAGGTGACTATGATTGGACAATGGTTTGGCTTTACTTATAACTTTTATTTTATTCAATTCTACGTAGTCAAATCATCAAAAGCCATAAGATTTCATCAAATTGAAAGGCCAAAATGAAAAATTGATCTTTTAAGTTGTTTGAGATTTAGCTGTGGTTATAGCAATAGTTATCGTTGTTGATATAGTCTTCTATAATAACAAGTTAAAAATATATACAAGTAATTAAATTATCTGGATTTGTAATTTAAAAAATAAGATAAGTTATATGTTATAACAGATCATAGAGACTATTGATGGTAAATAGTATATTATTTTAATATATTTGACTAATGAACATAATTATTTTAATCGGTTGAGCAAAGCTGGAAAAGATATCAACAACGAAAATATATATGTAATCCATTTCATTTAATTACTGATTTCATTTTTCTCATTTTTAACTAATCAAACATGAAAAAAATTTAAAATATTTTTCTTCATATCAAACATACCTTATTGAGTCGTGTCAAGTGATTATTTGGAGCATTATGGAATGGAAAGAATTACATATAGTTTGGTCAAGCAAATCTCATCAAAAAATAAGTAACTCCACTTTTTAAGATACTAATTTTTTTTTGGTACATCTATTTAAGAGACTGATTTACAATTGTCTTGATTATTAAACTTATGATATTATTAAAGTAGAATTCAAATTTGTTAGATTATCATTAACGAATCTGAAAATATTACCAAAAAAGTAACAAGTTATTGGAAGTAGGTTAGCTCTATTTTAATCTAAGAGCCTAACGTAACGATTTTAATTATTCTCCTGATAAAACAAATCAATGTTATTATTATAGTTTTTAGTGAAAGTTACATTTGAGCTAATATATATATTTGGAAAAAAACAATTTTTTAAAGATTGTTTCATTTTGAGTACGTTGTCAATTCAAACCCTCGGTATAGAGAAGATTTTGTTGGGAGCTTCATCCTCAAATGGACCCTATAATGCGCAATTCGAATTTAATCGGAGTTTCAATGTGGGCTCCAGACATTAGGTGAGAAATAAAAAAAAAGGGTATGTAACCAATTTACCTTATAGAACAGCTACGTTTCATGAGTTACATTTTTTTGGGTAATACAATTATAACAACAACAACAAACAAACAAAAAATTCAGTGTAATCTCACACGTAGGGTTTGACACAGAAGGATAGTCTTACACAAATCTTATTCTTATCTTGAAAGATAGAGAAATTATTTTCGATAGATCCTGGCTCGATAAAAAACATAACAAACCCAACAAAGGTGGGTTGCTCGTTCTTTGAAGGATTGTTAGTGGGTGGAAATTAAAAATAAATATTATATTCCGAGTATTATAGTCGATCGTATTTGTTACGTATATATTTGATCAAGAGTATAAATTCTATGTATTAGTCATCATGATGTACAAATATTTACTTGCACGATTATATTACTTAGCATTTAGCAATATACAAAAAATAGATTATTATTAATTGGTATAAGTAGATTAAACTGGTAATTAACTTGTTATAATAGTTAAAACTATATATTGATAATTAAATAACTTTTACTCCATTAATATGCAAAACATAAATTCTTTAATTAATTCACTGCTTAAATATTTTGTTTACGTTTTTTGAGTGATTTAGATTTAATTTAATTTGATAGAATTATATTTAGGCACGTTTGACGTTTATTGCAAGCAAAACAAAACAAAAAATTGTTTTCCCAAAGTAAAGGAATTTCGTTTTTTTATTCATGGCAAATGATTTTGCCTTATTCTTATAATATTATTATATATACACGTCACTTCTATATCGATTGCACTTCGAGAAAGTCTATCGATATACCATCAAAGATTATCGTGTGATGATAATTACTTACTTTGCCCGTGAAACAATGAATCACTGAAATTTGTTTTGCTCTCGCTCGGTTCACTTCCATCTGTCTTCTTTCCACATAGTGAAGGATATTTCTTATTTTATGATAGCAGGAACCTCACTAGTCTGTTTGATCCAATTCTAGCTGGATCGCCTTAGTGCAATTGGCTCGGACTTGGCTCCCCAAAAAGTGATTGGAGATATAGAGGAGGAGACTATTGAGCTTATCGAATCAATTTTTAATAAGAGTTCACTTTTAAAGAGCGTTTTATTATTAAGTGTGACTTTTAACACAAATACGAATTAATTAAGCTTCAAAATAAATATCAAAATCACAATATGAAGATAACTTCTATACATATTGACGAGATAAATTTTTTATATGTTATTAGTGTAATTGCTTACTTATGGAAACTTAAAATAGATCAACATTTAATTTGTATGATCATCATGTAAAAAAATTCATGTCAAACCTACTTATCAGATTCCTTCTACTTTTTCCAATTTATGTAACAATATTATTTAATCTAGTGGTCTTAAACAATATACCACGTAAAAAGTTGGAAATTAAAGAGTTACTAAAAAAGAATAGAATCATTCTTTTTTAAACGGGCTAAAAAAAGTAAGCTAAACAAATTGAAACAAAGTAATTGACATTTTTATATTTGAAAATCAATTTAACTTTACCAATTTTACTCTTATAAGACACTTGTATAGTCACACAAATTTTATGATTTTTTTAACGTATAATGGAACCCGCGATCATCACGCCTCAAGTACGCACTGGGTAAACCTCACTTCAGTGTAATAGAATGCAAATCACATTGATGAAGTAAATCATTCTAGGCAAGCGCCATGTGACTAGCTCGACCGAGAAAACAGGCAGGATGTTTCAAACTTATGACCTCCTATTTGAAAGATCACTTATTCAACCAGCTCGATCACCCTTATGAGTATAATATTATGATATATTTAAGACCACAAATTTTCCCTTTTATTTTTTAAATTCCGTGAATCAAATTATATACTAGTGTAAACCGAAATGACATGTGTACTAAACTCCATTGTAATTCCAATCATGTTACACATATAAATACAAAACAATTTAAATTATACACATATAGAAAGAGATTGATTGTGATATACATCTCTTTAATTCATTGATCTAAAATATTTTGTATGCACCTAACTCACCACCAAGTATTTAAACCACTCATCTTCCCTTCTAACTTTTCTCATCAATTATGTTATTTTGCTACTCTTTTCACTTTTCATCCCTCTCTTCTTTTCTCTCCCATCATTGCCACAACTATTATCAACACCCCCCTTAGAATAAATATACTCGAATCGTGCTGATATTAATCAAAAAGATACCTTCATCGAAAGGTTTTGAAATCAAAAACCCTCTAGAAAATCATCCCTCTCTTCTTCTTTTTCCCCATCATTGCCACTATTATCAACACCCTCTAAAATAAATATACTCGAATCGCGCTAATATTAACCAGAAAGATACTCTCCTCGAAAGGTCTTGAAATCGAAAGCCCTCTAGAAAACAATGCTTTTTAGTGTGTTTCTAGCATTATTTCTTCCATGTGTTGGCATGAGTGTTGTTTTTGTGGTGTACATGTGTTTTCTTTGTTATGCCACAACAACAAGGCAACAACAACAACAACATAATATTAATCAAGAAACTATAAAGGGTGTTAAAGAAAAAGGACTTTCTTTAACACAATTGGATAAACTGCCTAAAGTTAGTGGACAAGAATTGGTTATGGGAAATGATTGTGCTGTTTGTTTGGATGAAATTGAGAAAGAACAAGTGGCAAGAATTGTACCAGGTTGTAATCATGGTTTCCATATTGAATGTGCTGATACTTGGTTGGCCAAACATCCTGTTTGTCCTGTTTGTAGAAGTAAACTTGAGACAGAGTTGTTTGATACTACCAATGAAAACAATCCTTGCTAATGGGGATTGATACCAGGAATCGAACTCTCACCAGCAAGGTGAACGTTCAGATAGTCAACCAACGAAGCTACTGAGATTTTCCTTCTCCTACAATTTCTTGTAAGGTTGAACACCTAATTAAGGTGTTGTGAGATGATAAGAGATTCAATCAAGACAGCATTTTTCTTGTGTTTCTACTTTCTTTCTCTTTTTGTAAAGGTGTTTTATTTTCTCGCGGTTCATGTTCGATATCAGATAAAGCAAATCTTGATTTTCGTTTTTCTTGTGATGGACCTCGACGAGGGGGTACATATTGAGTATAGACTTGAGGTCATGTCTTTTTAGGATTATTCCGGATGTACAATGCAATTTCAATAGTAATATTTCATTTCAAATTAAATTAATCCAAAAATTACTCGTTAATGTGTTATTGTCCGTTTTGATTTGCATGATTTTTTCCAAAAAATGTTTCACACCCTTAAGTATACTCTACACCTTATGTAACTTCTCAATTTTTTTTACCAAATATTTAAGGCATTTCATGTTTAAATACTAAATCGATTAATTCAAATTTACATTAGAATAGACTAAATGAAAAGGACTAATCAAGCTCCTTATAAAGGAATTCTTCATTTTTAAGACTTCTTTTCAAATACCACCTAGATTGCCTCGTGGATTTTTATTGATTATAAAAAACCTTTAAAAAATATTTTTAAAAAAATTAGACCTTACTTTACGAATTTTAATGAGAATTAAAAAAAAAACAATCATCTCAACATATCCTTTTATGATAGATATAGTTTATTTTCATTAATAATTAGTAGAAGGAAGATTTGTTTTAAAAAACACGTCTCACTAGAAGAAAATGAAACATATAGCTTGTAAGTTCTTAGGGCATAATTTTCATCAAAAGAATTCAATATAAATAAATTATATATAAAATACAAAATTTCACTTTCTATATTCAGTTTAATTTTATAAATGAAATTTAAGAAAGATAAAATATACGTAAATCTTATCTCTGATTCATAAAAATAAAATAAAAAATTTCAGAAAAATCTTAACTTAAATAACGCATATAAAAATAAAAAAAAACTTAGCGTGCATATATAAATTAATATTTTTTTGGGGGGGGACAGGCCCTACGGTACTATAATGTGGGGAATTTAGTGAAGCTTTGAGATTCGTCTAGTACAATCAAATGAAAAAATAATAATTTAACAACTTTACACCTAGGTAAAAATATTTGGATAGAATTTAACGTTTATCTTTTATAAAATAATACCATCAAATTAAAGATGAATGTGCCCAATCAATGATATGACATAATATCATAGTGGAAGTATCTTTTAATTATTTGACAAAAAAGAATTGCATCTTTTCTATAATTGATGAGTTCATTGCAATCAGGTGATATATATCAACATATGAGCCATCATTTAATTTTTCAATATTTGATATTCATATTAAAATTCGATTAATTTAGATTTGTATTAAATATAACTCCTTTTAAAAAAATACTTTTTACCAAAGAATTTTCTATATTCAGAACTTGATATATAACTTTAACCTGATGTAACTATGGCTAAAATTCTTTTTTTCCCCTTTCTCAAAGAAGGATAGACAGTTAGGTGTAATTCTTTTACTCCCTCCGTCTCAATGTATGTGACACATTTCGGATTTCAAGATTTAAACAAGTTTATTTTTTATCATAAATTTTTCATATATTTTTTAAATATTTGGATTGTTAATTATTGTGACTTGTAGTATTTTTTTTTACGTAATTTACAAATACATAAATTTCTTTTAATTTCTTTTGAAGATTTCATGCGTAAATTTTTTATCGAACTTAAACTATTTGATTCGCGAAAAATAAAACATATCATATAAATTGAAACAGACGAAGTAATATTTATTTTGGCTGCATGTACTTTACTTTATTGAAAACAAAATTATGAAAGGGGAAAAACAATACTCATTACGCCAACTGTTGAAAAATTAATACTTGCATAGGGTGTGTGGGGAAATGATGATCATGATAATTGATAAAAATACGTGGATTCATAATATTTAATTTATAAATTCGATCTGAACCATAATTTTTTTTGCTTATTTAATTTCAAATCGTTTATAATTCGAATCAAAAAATTAAATATTATCGAACTCGTAACTATAAGGGTGGCTCTCCGCCCTGATTGTGATGTCCCTCTACATGTCACAAGTCACACAACTCATTAGATTTTTCATGGCATTAAATCACAACACCTACCTGTACTAGTAAATCAATAGGGTCAAATGTATACTATATAGTATGAATAGGAGAAATTAAATAAGTATAATTTAATTATGCTATAAAAAAATAAATAGCTACGTAGACATGTTAAGAATCACAAATGTACAAGTGAGAATTAATTATTAGCCTATTGAACTAACGTAACTTCTAATTAATCAAATGCCAATGTTCTAGAACTTTATAGTTAAAATTCAATAGATATTCATTAGAAAAACAATGTTTTTGATATTGGAAAAAAAAATCAAATCCTCTCCTTTAACTATTAAAGGAATAATAAGACAAATTATATGACAATCTGATTATTATATACAAATTAATACATATCGAACAGAAGAATGTATTGATATTAACTTATCTCTTAAAATTGAAAGACAAAATTCTTTCACCACCAGAACTAAAAAATATGACTGGTTCTATGCTATAGTACAACTAATATCATGGATAATTCAATAATTTAATTATAACACGTCAACAATTTCAACTACCAATAATATTCCCAAATTAAATCATACCCATACTATAAATTAAATCTCATTAGCACCCTGGGGTAAGGGGCATAGCTAGACAAGAGAGGCCCCTTCATGAAAAAAATCATAATTAAGTAATAGTAGTAATATATAGAAAGGTCAAATAAGCAACAACTAAGTCAGAATTTTCACTAAAGAATTTAAAATATGAAAAAAATACTAAACACATGAACTAATCGAATGATATTCAATATCTACTATATATACAAATAATGTATCTTTCCACTGAAGGACGTGGTTTGGATGACCCCCTATCCCAAAGTTGACTCTGCCCTTGCAATCAAAGTGGAAAATCGAAGTCTCACCAATAAAATGAGAATTTAGATAATCAACCAACTATTCGAGTTCATATACTAGGGCCAATATATAAAAATAGTGAGGTATAATACAATTATAATGGAATATATACAAAATATGAAGCCAATGAGAAAAACCAAAGAAGAAAAAGAAAGAATGGATTAGACAAGAAAAAGAGAAAGTTGTTGGGAGTGAGTGTATTAATATAATAAGAATAGCTTCTCTTGGAGGTCAAGGAACAGTACAAAACTTCAATGTACTGACACTTACTACACTTCTAGGGCTAACATCAAGTTTTAAGCATTTATCTCTTATTTTCATTTTTTAAAATAATAATAATACTCCATTCGTCTCATTTTATGTGGCAATATTTGATCGAGCACGGAGTTTAAGAAATAAATGAAGACTTTAAAATGTTTATCAAATTACCCCTTCAAAAAATAGTCATATTAAAAAGTAGACTCACTTTTCTCTCTCTTCATAAATGTATTGGAGTACTATCTTTAAGATTAAGTGAGACCAACAAGGGTAAAATAGGAATTGTACCTTTAAATACTTACCATATAAGAAAATGTGATATTCTTTCTGGGACTGACCAAAAAGAGAATGGTGTCACATAAAATGGAACGGAGGGATCAGTAATATTAATAATAATTTATGGAGTAATCTTTTCATGTATGAATTTTCTACATATATTTTGATTAATTGAATCAATGAGAAAAGAAAAGATGAAAAGATTAGAAAATTTCTCATTATTTCAGTGAAAATTCGTTTCCCACCTTGCATTTTGTCAGTGAGCTACTTGGATGAAATATGAGTAGAAAAACCATGTTCTATAACACAAATTTCTCTTTTATTCGCGGTGGATTTTTTTTTTGTTTCTAGTAGAGGGTGAGATTCAAAGCAAGTAGATATGGAAGCTCTTAAAAATATAGTAACTTTTGTTCATATCTCATATATATATTAAAAATTAATTCTATACAAATTATCATAGGAGTCATAAATTTCAAAAATATTCTTGTCTGCCTCTATTAATATGTATATATATAAATAATTTATCTTAAATCCTACAAGTCATATTTTCTAAAACTCAAAATTATATTTTTACCTCTAAATTAGATCAATTTTAAGATAATTAAATTATACTATTAATTAAGTAATAAATTACTTACGTATTGAACTATACTGATGGTACAAGAACTTATAATATAATTAGTTAATTACTTTGATTTTTTCTTTCTTTAATTTTTTTTATTTGAGATATAATAAGTACTTAAGTAATCAACTCTATGTAGTGCTTTTTGCTTAGTTGTAATGACAACAATGTCAAGTCTCCATCGATTTCCTTTTGTTATTTGTCTTTTCTCTTTTCAATCATTAATTTATTAATATATTTAATTAAACAACACCACATGTGTGCTACTGATAATGTTATTAATGTTGTTATATCCTCGTCTTCAACTGTCTGATTTGATTCTTTTCTTCACAAACTATAATTATATATATATAAAAAAAATATATATCCAAAATGATAATATATATTTTCACTTCATGACCATATATTATAATATTTTTCATGTACTTGCATTTATTCATGATCATAATATCGCATGTTGCGTTTCAATCACCTTATCTTCAATCAGAAAATTAAAAAAAAAAGAAAAAAGAAGAAGAATTGAATCACAAATAATGAAGAAAAAAGTCAGAAAATTAAAAAATATAGCCGTTCAAACAATTTCTGAAAAATGAATTGATCTAAAAGAAAAAAATAGGGGCGAAGCCACCTGGAAGCAAGATTTATACGATATTCTTTCATCGAAAAATTTGAAATACGTATATTATATACAATTTACAAGTCTAAAATAATAAAATGCATGATAAGAATACCCCCTTGCATGAAACAAAAGCGTGAAATGAACGGATTGTTTTTTTTTTAATGAAAATTCTGATTACAACTATTACTAAGAGTAGAGGTATTTTTACATCGATGAATACTTAGAGTTTAATTATAGGTTTCAGGTTCAAGTTTTGGATTCGTTATTGTTAGGGAGTGTTTTACTTTTAAAAATTTTTTACGCGTGAATTTAAATTTAATTTAATTTTAATACGAATATCAAATATCGAAGCAAAGGAAAAAAAATGTTAATGTTGGAATATGAGTGCTAGAGCAGCCAATGGTGTCCATATATATGTCAGCCACAATAATCATGCCATTTGTTTTGCTATAGAATATCAAATAAATTATAATATAAAGTATGCACTTAATTTATTGATCATGAAAGTGATAAAAAGCCAAAAAGGGAGAAAGCTTATATCCTTAGAAAAGAATAATCCATTTTGTATTGTTATTGTTTGTAAGTGAATGGTATAGGTAAATATATCATCTTTTAATGGATTGGACGCACTATATATTATGTCATCCTTATCTGCATGAAGAAAGAAGGATTAGATGGAATTGGTTTAGTGCGTTGGTCCCCTTGAATAGTTATAATGTCAGTCTAGCCATACTCGAAAATATTCTTAACATAGTGTGATACTGATAGTTTTCAGTCAAGTTTGCATGATTTTCTTGAAAAAAGTGATTTTACACTAACTATTAGAAGTATTCCTGTACTTTGTATGTAGCACTTTCCAATCTTTTCAACGACCAGCTAATGTTGAGTTATATATGTTTTCACATCCAATATCTACGATCAACGATCTCCCCTCATAAATACTCAAACTAAGTCCATATCACCTTAATGAGGACATTGTTATAGCTACATCATCCTGAAGAGGGATGCGATGGGAAGAAATGACATTTGATGAATATATTGTTGACTTATAGTTAAACATTTAAGTTTTGACACAACAAAGCTTGCACTCATTGTATGACACCAATATGTATGACTGATCGAGCCCAAAACTATAGCTTGTTCTAGTGCGTGGCTAAATCAATACAAAGCTATGTTTGGTGTGATAAAGGTAATAAACCTAGAACTACACCATCACTATATCATCTCCCTATACTTAGTGCTTATCGATATTTTCAACTATCAATATATATATATAAGATTTTATTTGTACACGTAATAATTAAATATCTAAGTTTTAGATTGAATCAAAGGAAGAGAGGGAAAGGTGGATTGCCCCTTTTTTCCTTTAGGAAAAGAGATAAAAAGTTGTCTCCTTTTTGATGGATTGAAAAGTAAAAGTAATATTATCGAAAATTGCGATAAAATGATAAGGACTTATTTACTTTTAATTAAAAGTCTCACATTTGATCTCTGGATATGAAATCAACTTTGTTAGGAAGCACTTTATTCTTATAATGAGACTTTTTCATGCGAATCTGAATTAATCGAGCTCCAAAGACAGAAAAAGGGGAAATAAAAGTAGTGACCTTGAACAATGATTTGATTAAAGTGTCTACAATTGGATTGAATGATACAAGAAGGGATTGGGTGGTGACGTGGTGGGCATACAAGTAGGCAATCTTTGTTCAAATCCTATCATTACCAAAGTTCAACTTCAATAATATATTACTGAAAAAATAAAACTTTAATAACATACTCCTTTTATACCATCAAATTAAAACAATTTATAATAACAAATAGATGAAATATAGGAGTATTAGTTTAATGATAATGGTATTGGTTACGAAAATTCGTCACTAACCTATCAATTGATGGTAGAGATACTCAATCACCTGAGCAAGTCTTACTCAGAGGTGTATCTAAGGGGAGTCACCGGGTTCACGTGAACCCATGGTCCCCTCCCGAGATCACATATAGTAGTGTTATATTTTTTAAAAAATGAAATATAGATGTGTGAACCCACACTTAAAGTATCACATAATGCGATTGTGACTGGGTGCACCTCTCTCAGCGAGGTTAGAAATTTGAATTTTACATTTATCTTATTTTATTTTTCTTTCTAAAATTAGACACTTCTCTAAGTAGTAATTGGTGTGTGTGTGTGTATATATATATATATACATATATATACATATATAAGAATTAATTTTAGACCTATAATTTTATAATTTAACGGTTTTCAGTAGTAAAAACTTAAATGTCGAACCGATCAAATTTATATCATAGATCAATTTTTTTATAACAGTGCACCCATCATCTCAAAATCCTGGATACGCCTCTGGACTCTTACTTGTCTGTATTATATACCCTTTAGCTTATTACTTAATAAAGAAAATAAGTTAAAAACACAATATATGTAAACACATACGCTTATTAAAGATTGAACTCTCATCGTTTCTCAAACTCTTTATCCTCCCTCTTTCATTGTTTCGATAAAATTACAATTGCAAATAAAGAACTAAGCTTGAGTACACAAAAAGGTTACGAAGAACGATAATTCAATCAAAGTGATTCATAACAATGTATTGATAGTTACCAATTTGAAAGCAATAATACAAAAAAATTATAAACGTAAGCAATTATTCAATAATAGACCCTTAAGGAAATTATTATATTGGGCCATGAAAATTAGCTAAGAGATGGGCCACTCCTAGAAATGGCCTCTAATGACTAATGTGTACAAAGCCTTACCACTAACCTAGCTCTATATTGCGTTGGTCTTTAATTTACGTTTCTCATAAGAAATAATTCTTGCACGAAGGATGATTTTGATTTTTGTATTATAATATCACACAAGTTAAAGCCGATCAACAATGACTTCAGTTTCTAAAGATTTTGTATTTTACTAGGTATAAGTTCTATTGCTAAAAAGTAAAAAGTAAAGATCAATCAATTAAAAGCGGAAAACGTGCAATTTTGGTGGATTGAATTCAAATTTTATGTGTTAGATGGTCATGTATAGAAGTATCACAATTTCTCTAATTTCTCCCCAAAGCTCTTTCTTAAGGATATGAGAAGTAACATTAAAGACTATGCTTGGTTCGATTCTTTCTACTTTTATAATCGCTATTTACTTCGATTGGGTGATATCACATTCGTTGGAAATATCTTTAGAAGCTTGAATATTAATTATGAAGGTGTTTGAAGACTATTTAAGATGAATTTCAGATTAAAACTTGAGGTTAAAGATGATATCATCTCCGTGTTCTCCACTATATCCCTTGTGTATCCTCATATATATATCAATTTATATCCCACTATATATTATAGGGAAAAAGCTCAAATATGTCATCGAACTTTCAGAAAAAGCTCATTTATGCCATCCGTTAAAAGTTTGGCTCATCTATGTCATTCATGTTTAAGAAAAGGCTCATTCATGCCATTGTTTAACGGTGGTTTTGCAAAACCATTTTTTACACGTGGCCAATTATAATTCGGCTACGTCATTATTATTTTTATAATAAAAAATCAAATTTTTGAACAAACATTTTGTTTGTTCAGAATTTTAATTTTTTATTATAAAAATAATAATGAGAGCCAAACTTTTAACGGATGGCATAAATGAGCCTTTTCTGAAAGTTCGATGGCATATTTGAGCCTTTTCCCTATATTATATCATGAATATATGTGTATACATGAAAATCGATTTTTGTTATATTCATGATATTGATATACATGATGTATAATGTGATATACAAATATACAATATGATATTCGTTTATCATATGTCTTCTAGGTTTGATTTTTCACTCCAAACTAATCCAAATCATCTCTAATCTTAAATTTTAAATATAGCCTCGTCCAATTATTTTCAATCAATTCCTTTACTAAAAATTTACCAAAAGCTTATGGTTATGTATTCTTGATGACATGTTGCTAAGAGGGCAAATATATTATATTGATATAGTAGCTTTCCAAAAGAGAAAAAAAGAAAACCTATTTGTTTAAACGGCTTTTTGTAAAGAAATGAATTTCAGGTTTAACTTAACTCCAAACGCTAGTTCAAAAAGTGAGTATTTGCCTAATTCATATCAAGGAGATCACTCATTCCTTAAACCATTGATGTAGCACTCTTTACACCCTCCACCCCTCTTCCCACACCCAAACATCTGGTGAGTTGACAATTTTAACACGGGGATCAATCGAAAAACAAGAATTAGAATGAATCTAAGTGTGTAACGTAACATCAAAAGTTAGTTGATCAAGAGATGAGAGTTACTCAAGTCATATTAAAGTGATCGCTCATTCGTTTAACCACCACGAGGAACTCTTCATAATTTAAGATAATCTTTTCAAATAATAAAACAATTCTAACAAAGTTTTCAATGGAATATAATTTTTTCCAAAAGTTGTTTCAAAGTTGGTTATACTTTACATCAACTTTTGTCATCAAGTTTTAACGTTTTCGTTACGTTTATCCTACTTTTCATGGATCACCATCAACATCTCCACTAGCTTTAGCTTTTCCACAATAGTACTCCCTCTGTCTCAATTTATATGATATATTTTAGATTTTGAGATTTAAACAACTCTGTCTTTTATCAGAAATTTTTCATATATCTTTTAAATATTTTGAATTGTCAATTGTTATAACTTATAGTACTTTTTACGTGGTTTACAAATATATAATTTTCATTTAAAAAAATTGAAGATTCCATGAGCAAACTCTTGATCAAACTTAAACTATTTGACTCTAAAAAAATGTGTCACGTAAATTGTGACAGGGAGTATAGGCTAGGGGTGAAGCTAGGATTTGAATATTAAATTTTAAATTACTGATATCAAGTATTAGTAGAAGGGTAGAAGGATTTAAAATTTATATAGTTAGTACACCTTTTAATATAAATATAAAATTCGAGCTAAAATTATTGATTCAACCAAACTTGTACTTCAACTTCTAGCTTCCGCACTCCTAAAAAATGAATATTACATGTAACTGATGATCAAGATCGTAGAATAATATATAACTTATTATTCAATTCCAAAAGTTGATCGATCATGATATATACATGTGAAAAAATCATAGCATCTAACTTTAAATCTTCAAATAATTGAATTATATTCTTTCTTATAATTAGACGGATGTTGGACAGAGAAAATATGAGCTCACAAACATACAATTCTGTTGATAACTAAAGCTAAGAAAAAAGAGAGAATGGAAATTGTTTGATCATTATTTCGTGTGTTATATTCGAATGAGCCTTAATTCATTGTGCTCAGTCTTATAGTCTCAACTAGTTTCTGAACACGTGTTACATTCAAATGAGCCTTGTGCTCAATCTTATCGTCCCAATTAAATCTGTCAAACCAATTAAAATTCTTTGAAAACATGTGTAATAAATAAATCAATCACAAATAAATCTTTAAAAAGTGTGAGAAATAACTACTTGAAGGGTGAAGTCATCTCGTAGAACTCTTAATAAATGTGTAGTTAAAATAATTAATTAGTGTAATTAAGGGAATTATCAGGGTGACTTTTGATTTTTTATTATGCATATCATATTAATCTTAAAATGAGAAAATTAAATATTTAATGTAACTTTGAAAATTAGTCAAATTGAGTTTTGAAAAGCGTAACGTGAGAATTAAAAATGGACATAAGAAGTAGTATTTTAACTCCCAACTTTGAGGTAAAAGACTTTCCTACTTATAATATAATATGATATGATTTACAAAATATCTTTTGAATCCTAACAAACTATGACAGCTAACCACCAATTAAGTATTGACCAGTCACCTAACTAACGGAATGAACAACAACTAAGTAATGAACCAGGTTCATTGTGTCATACAACGCACTAATGAACCTGGTTCATTACGCGATGTACTTGAACATGGAAATTATAATTATATCTAGATTTAGTTTCCTAGCTGCGAATTTCAAACTTGTGAACATCACATCATTTATCACCTATTTAACTCTTTTCCTTTCACATATCTTGACATAGAATTAAATTTCAAGAAATGGAATTCTTGAAAATTCAGAACTATAACACTCTCATGAAATCACTCGTGTTACTACTATTATGTGTTGTTCGTGTGAACGCTCAGGTTACACTTCCGTCTAGACAAGACGGATTTTGGTACAAGAACAGAATCGCCAACACAAAATCCATATTAATCGAGGCTTTCTTCGATCCTCTTTGCCCTGATAGTCGCGATTCATGGCCCCCTCTCAAGCTAGCTCTCCAACACTATGGATCTCGTCTCTCTCTCGTTGTTCATCCGTTCCCTTTACCGTGCGTATGCTCATTTCTCAATTTTACTTGAAAAAGTTTAGTCTGTAGTAGTAATTGTTCAAATTTGCAGGTATCATGACAATGCATTTATCTCATCGCGAGCGTTGCATATTAGCAATCAGTTGAATTCTTCTGCTACATATAGATTACTGGAATCTTTCTTTGATCACCAGGTATAAATCTATTGTACGCTGTATTACCCTTCATTTCTGCAATAGACTGTTTTCACACCTTGAACATGTGACTCTCCACAGGTCACATGACAACAACTTTACCAGTTATGCTAAGGCTTCCCTTCCGCATAACTATGTTACCATGATTTGACAATTTTACCACTTTTAACTGTTTTTTTAGGAAAGATCTTACTTACAAGCTCTTCTTTGAAATCTGATATGCTATACTATCTAGCAGACGTGTAATCAGTCACTAATGCTTGGTTCAAGGTAGACTGTCTACGTTACATCACCTTGGGGTGCAGCCCTTCTCTATATCCTGTGTGAACGTGGGATGCTTCATTCATCGAGCTGCCCTTTTTTAATCTTCATAAGAATCTAATAGAACACTAGACCATTGATTGTTCATCATTCATGACAAAACTAGAACTATGAAACAACATGAATTAGTTGAATTCACAACTTACACAGAATAGTAAACTTACCAGATTGTAGGCGAAAATCGTTCCTCTGTTACAAATTATGGTACTATACATATATTTATACACACTTTTGATTCTTAATTGTGCCTGGTTGAACAGGGCAAGTTTTATGGCAACTCAACTTTCAACTTGTCCAGAGCATCTGTTGTAGATAAAATTGCAAGATTTACATCAAATTCAATTGGGAATTCGAATTACGCTGCTGTAAAAGCTGGATTTACTGACCCGAAAACTGATCATGCAACAAGAATTTCCTTCAAGGTATACTAATTAAGCTCAATTTACCTTACACATTGTGTGTATATCTTTCACCTATGTCGATAACTTACATTCGTGTATACATATTTTGACAGTATGGTTGTGTGAAAGGCGTATATGGAACGCCTTTTTTCTTCGTAAATGGATTTCCTCTACCTGATTCTGGCTCAGCATTGGACTACAATTCATGGAGAAAAATCATTCATCCATTGTTGAAGAACTAATAATTTTGCATTTCTTGTTAGACTGAATACAATAAACCCTTGTGGTTCGACCTGCATATAGCGGGAGCTTAGTATATCGAGTAGTCCTACGGTAGTTGTATTTGTACTCTCATTCACCTGATGATTGAGCTAGAGAGACAAACTTTTATCTCTGGTGTTTACAAATATAATGAAAGTGATTTATTGCTTCTATATTTATAGCTTATGGTTATACAAAATTGAAAATACTAATGTGATGGTAAATGTTATTTCTTTGTCTTACATGATTAAGTATAAATGCTCTTGCACACAAAACGTTGCGATGATAGGCATAAAGGCGTGATTAGTTCCACAAATTTCACTGTACTGACCATAGTAAACTCTTTCTCGTTATATAGACATAGAGGTCTACCCATTCACTCTTCACGATGACAAACTCCTAATTATTCACATCTAGATGTACCCGCAAAATAACAAAAGAAAGATCTGAAGGCTCTAACAATATACCACTCCGAATTACTCTTTCTCTAACATGAAACTAATGGCTCAAGACACTTATTGAATTTGAAATTTCTTAAAACAAATTAAAACATTGATGGGCTCTTTTAGTTTTTTTGGGTTGATAGAGTATATATGAATAATCTACAAGGTTGTCTATTCGATATATAAGGTAGAGACTTTATTATTGATGATATAAGAAAGATTTAAACTATATATGTTGAGTTACCTACAATAATTTAAAATAAAGTTAATGAACTTTTTAAGATGAATATAAAGTTTAAATCAGATCTATTGAATTCGATCAAATTTGTTGCTGACTCTCTCCCTTGCTCCGGTGTACAACATAATATGGGACTAAACCAAGAATTAGGATGCACATGTCTCTACAATTATGATAAGAAAACGTATTTCAGACTTTACTGAACCTTTATAAATAGCTTGTGAGGTAAGAATTGCTCCTAACTACATACATATAAAATTGTTATAAATTGGATGTCCACATTAACATGTCAAGTGTTATAAGGTTAATACACACACAATATGCTAAGTGGTGTATACTAATTAGCCATATGATATACTTGGTGCCCAAAGTGTATACCCCTCTTCTTGTAACAAAGATAGATGCAAGAATAAGTGAAAAGAAAATACTACACATACTATTTCTCATCCATCTTTCTTGTTATCTTAGCATTAATACTTAGTTCATAACAAAAATCAAATATTCACATCTCATCCGATGTAGAACAATCAACACTTATTTCATTTAAAATTAATTACACTAAACGCTTTTATAATATAACTCAATTTTAGATATACATCCTATAATTTAAAATCAAACACTTAATATAAACATTTAAAAAATAATTATTTATAAGCATTTTTTTAATATTATCAAAAATACCATAAAATTATTTAAAAGTTATTTTGACTTTAAAATACCTAAAATATGTGATGCAAATATTTAATTTTATATAAAAAAATTCTAAGTCATCATAGTATAGGGATTTTTTATGTAATTAACCATTTAATTTATGTACCCTTCATTTATTATGAAAAACATTTACTTCCAATTATCTTTTGCATCAACATCATTATCACCTCTATTTTTTTTTGTTTTTTCCCACATATTTCTACAATAAAAAATAGCCCAAAACTCTGAAACCGAGAAAAGGATCAAAATGGTCATTTATATTTGAGTTAAAAATCAAAGCAGTCCTTTTCTTTTAATATGGAGCACTATTAGTCCTTCATGTTTCATGAATTGGTATATTTTTAGTATTCTTTTAAATATTTTGATGCAAAAATGTATCAATTCATGAAACATGGATGACTATCTGATTCTTAACTCAAACGTAAACGAACATTTTGATCCTTTTCTCCTCTGAAACCAGATAGAATTACTGTCTACTCCAACAAAAATGGTGAAATCAATTGTATTTCTGAATTTGATTTTGATATTTATCGTCTCTGTGAATTCTCAAATTCCAGATGGATTCTTGTACGGCGGCGGCAAAATCGATATAACAAAATCAATAGTAATCGAAGCTTTCTTAGATCCAGTTTGCCCTGATAGTCGAGATTCATGGCCGCCTCTCAAAAAAGCTCTCCATCACTACGGTTATCGTGTTTCTCTTGTTGTTCATACTTTCCCTTTGCCGTAAGTATCGATTTTGTGATTTTCATAACTAAATTACTGGCTGTTTTCTGTTATCGTATGGATTATAATGCCGTTTAGAGTAGAAATCCCCAATTGAATATGTTTGGGGATGAATCTATTGGGAGGAGCTTTTAGAGCTGGATTTATTAGTATTAAAAAACCTAGAAAAAGTGAAAATGGTCAAAAACATATTGAAGTATTATGTTTTTGCGAGTTTCTTATATGAACTATTCGGTGTTCACTTTTTTCTATATGAATTAATGCTAACTATTTATCAAAACATATTTTAACTATCAGTTGTTCGCTTTTTCTATATGAATGATAGTTGAGCTGGTGATATATCACATAGGAAAAAGGATAATTGATAGTTGAGGTGTGTTTTGATAAATAGTTGGTGATAGTTTAGGTGGGAGGAGTGAACATCTCATAGTTCAGGTAGGAAACTTGCTAAAATATGATACTTCAGGTGTGTTTTTGACCGTTAGCTCTTTTGCAAAATGATGATAGGTTAGAGTTTTTTAAATCTATTCGGATACTCTTTGGTAAATGTAGACAAATTAATAGCTAAACTTGGTGCAATGTTGTCCTGCTGGTTTATTTGGTGAGTTACTAATTAATCTGTTAAATGGGGTAGCGTCTCGTTATTGGGCTTGTCTAATTAAGTGTCATCTGAATCTTAAGACTGTGTAGTTAGTTGATCTAACTTCCATTAAACATACTAGTGTAGCTTATTGATAGCCATGCTTTTCTAAAACGAGATCGCATCAAGCGTTATGATTACGCTATTGCATTTGCTTGATCACTGTGTATTGTATAGAATTAACGCAGAATTTCGTCTAACAACCACAATATGCACCACTGGGGGAAGGCTCCCCCCAACCCCCGTGAGTCCCGTCCTGCCCTGCCTTGAACTAGAACTCGGAAACCAGGACGTTCCGTGGAAGGTGAAAGGGCCAGGTACAGAACTCCGGGCACATAACTCCTGGGGAGCTCAACCCTTCTCCGCAAGCTCTTTCAGTTGTTGGATGCGCAAAAAGTATCAATGACAATGTCATCTGGTTTTCTAGCAGCATTTGTAATTTGAGTTATAATTGACATGTTTTTTTAAGTTTGCTTGTTCTAATATATGCAGTTACCATGACAATGCATTTACTACCTCGCGCGCGTTGCACATTGTCAATAAGTTGAATTCTTCTGCCACATTCAGATTACTAGAGGCTTTCTTTGATCAACAGGTAACAAGTATTTTTGGGATACTATACAATCTACAAAAGCATAATGCATAAACAAACACTCAAATTTGGCCTTAGCTGACAATCAAGTACTCCAACTTTGACAGTGCACATCTAGATACCTCAATTTGGTCTAAACTGGTAACAAAACACTCCAACTCGTTTCCATTGTATCTTGTGGACACCCGATGCTGACGTGACGCATAGATTTTGGAGGTGTCGTGATGATTATTTTGTAAGTTGGAGTGTTCAACTGATACAATGGAGGTGAGTTAGGTGTCTAGATGAGCAAACTTAAAGTTGGAGTGTTTACTTGCCACCTAAGGTCACGTTTGAGTGTCAGTTTATGTATTATGCCATCTGCAAATGTGATACATGATTGAATTTTTTTTACGAAACTTCAAAAACATTACTACAAGAGTACAAGGTAACCTTAAGATTATGGTGTGATGGATATTCATTTTTTTTAAAGCAACTTCAACAATCTGTTTTATTCATAGTTATCTCATATTATGGCGTGAGATAATTGTTCTCTGTTTCTTTAGTGACACAACTATTTACCTGTTTTCCAGAATCTTCCTAAGGCTATGTTGCTCAAACTCTTCAAAAATTTCAATGGGTGCGTGTCGGGTACTCCAAAAGTAGTGCATTTTGGAGAATCCAACATGGGTGCGGCAACCATTTTGGAGAGTCTGAACAACATAGGCCTAAGGAGCCCCCTCTGGGGCTTAGTGTGACTTGTGAGTCACTTCTGTCGGGCAAGAACTAAACCATGATACAATTAACTGCACATATAGTCTATAAGAATCTAGTGAACACTTCATCAAATATGAAATTACTATGATTATTTATCATTCATGTAAAAACTAGAACTGTGGAAAAGCATGAATTAGTTGAATTCACAAACTACAGAGTAGTGCTTATCATATTGTACGCGAAAAACATTCCTCTGTTACAAATTATGGTACTAGACATATTTATGTACTTTTGGTTATAATTGTGCCTGATTGAACAGGACAAGTTTTATAACCAAGCAACGTTCAACTTGTCCAAAGCGTCTGTTGTGGATGAAGTTGCAAAATTTACATCCAATAAAATTGGGAATTCGAATTACGCTGCTGTAAAGGCTGGATTTACTGACCCCAAAACTGATCAAGCAACAAGAATTTCCTTCAAGGTATGCTAATTAGGCTCAATTACCCTAGCTATTACATATCTTTCACCGATACCGAAACTTACATTTGTGTATATGTATATTTTTTCACAGTATGGTTGTGTGAAAGGCGTATATGGGGCGCCTTTTTTCTTCGTAAACGGGTTTCCTCTACCTGATGGTGGCTCACCATTGGACTACAAAACATGGAGAGATGTCATTGATCCATTGATTTCACCTGAAGAACAATTAAGAACTGAAAATTTGAATTTCTTCTTGTGAATAACTGATCTTTTTTAGTCTCCAATTGTATCTGTACTCTTTATAACCTAATGTCCTGAGAGCTAGAGAGACAAATTAAACTCAATAGTTCTTATGTTTAGACATATATAATGAAAGTTTATTACTTTTGTATCTTATGGTTTTCCTTGAGCGTCTATCAAAAACAGCCTCTATATCGTTGAGGTGGGGGTAAGGGTCTGTATACACTCTATCCTCCCGAGACATGACTTTGTGAAACTACATTAGTTATGTTATTGTTGTTGTATATCTTATGGTTATAGAAAATGTAAATTCTTATTTGATGGTAAAAGTTATTTTCTGTCTAATTATTAATCAAGTATAAATATTATTGAACACCAAATGATTGTGGAGAATGAATAATATTATAATATACACTGAGACATCGACGATCCTTACATGTTGTGTTAGGCACAAGTTATGAGTTCTAATCCTGCCAAGGTAGAAGCTTGATACTTAAGTTGGAAGAGGGTAGAAGGGCGGGTCCATATATGTAATCGATAGAGTTACCAACATGTATGCCAACAGAAGTCGGACCAGAAGCGGGATTTTTCTAAAATAATAAAAGGTAGAAAAGAAGTATTTCTCCAAGAACATTGGAGAAATGTGATCAAGAGATCACGGGTTCAAGCTGCTAAAACAGTCTCTTGTAGAAATGTAGGGTTAAACTACATACAATAGATCATTGAGGAAGTTTTGTGCATAGAGAGTTTAGTGCACCGAGCTGCTTTAGAAGCAAGAAGGTCAAACAAAAGATATATAATGCCAAAGGACTTCTATGAACCAATAGATGTTCATCATGTATGTGAACCACAGGGTGGTTAAACTTCACATTTAGTCTCTAGGTATTATCCTTACTTTTAAAAGTTTGAGAAAAAAGAGGTTATTGGGGTCAAATACAAGCACCACCTGGAGGCCGATAAAGTTTGTTTTAATTGAGCATCTCAACAAATGATAAAGTGTTTATTTCGATTTGAATTTGAAATACTTCTTATGTATATTTTCAATTGTCCGTTACGTAGATAAGTCAACTATTAAATTTGGATAGAAAGTGTCCAATAGAGATATTTTATCATGTGTCC
>JAJOOS010034747.1:0-12790 GCA_029582725.1 Solanum chiquidenum | reverse complement strand
GACTAAAGTGTAGGGATTTGAAGAGGATGACATGTCATGGTTATTTGATAGGTTTCTATGTGTTGAAGATGAAGACTTGGTGAGTCCTCATAGATTCGAGGACAATACCCAATATGTTCTTTTATATCTTTTTAGTATTGTTTAAATTGTGTACGGGATTAGTCCCACATTTTGTACTCTAAAGTATTAGATGGTTTTGAGACATCATGTATAAAGTCTAGAAAGTCTTCCACTTGCTATTTGTTTTATGCAATATTTTTCTTGGTAAAGAAAGTTTTAAATTCCTTATGGTTTTAGTGTCTATGTGACGAATGAATGCTAAGAGGCTTGTATTAGACCTCTTCGAGGTCGAGTACGCCGGTTACGACTAGGGGGTGCTCCCGGGTCGTGACATTCATAAATGGGTTTCATTCACCCATTGAGTCCCAAAGATTCCTCTTATTCTACAATTTAATTTCTCTAAATTGGCTAGATGTTCATTCAATTCCTCATGGATTTTGTTTGTATGGATTCAATTATTTGTTTTTGATCATATCATGATAGTTTTGACATAATTACATGATTTACAATCAATTTCATATGAACCCATGCATGATACATGATATTGACTATGAACCCTAGAAGGGTATGAATTTATAAAGAAATTATGAAACTATGATTGATGTTTTCATGAAAGATATGTATGGTTTATGAAAAGGATTGTATTGTTATCTAGGTTGCTTTAAGACAAAGGCTTTCTCACATTAAGGGATCATGGTATGGTGAAAGGTTTTCTCACATATGCATGATTCACGATTTAAGGAGCTATTCTATGATGTTTTAAGCTTGGGTTGGTAACTTAATTGTGTTTTTCCATGTATGATCATATGCGTATGGTTATGACTATTCCATTGAGATTTTTACTTAGCACCGAGAGGATATTGAGATGGAGGCTCTCCCGTTAGTAGAGGACGGGTCTCTAGTAGCAATCTCGTTGTCCCTAACTACGTACCCCCGTAGGTTGTCTTAAGTGACATAGCTAGTGGATCCACCTAAGCTAGAGGTTAAGGTCCTTGCCTTGGCAAGTGAGGACATATCTTTTTGATGTGAGAGCAAGACACCAGATTCGATGTTATAGCTCACATGGTCTATATCGATTGAAATGCATATCCCACAAGACGAACTAAATTAATTTCAAATATTTTATTAAGTTTTCCTTATATTTATGATGCATTGACTATGTTCAAGTTTTATGATGTTTCAATAAAGGCTTTTATGATGATTAGCTTGGTAATGCAATTCATGTTTTCAATTATGTCCCCTTATTATTATTTTATATTTTTATGTATATCCATCATACTTAGTACATGGAAGTACATTCCATGTACTAATGCATACTTGTGCCTACATTATTTCACTAATGTAGGGTGTGTCGCTTCCTCTCCCTCCGTTTGTGGCTAGTTGGTGATGTTTTGGAGTTCGTAGAGTTGGTGACTCCTCATGTTTTAAGGACAAAAACATCTTTACTCTGGTTTCCTTATATTTTAGTTTTCGGATGTTGTACGTGGTGTACATGTTACGTCCCGACCACTTTCTTTGATGTACTAGATGGCTTGTCATAACTATGAAATTTCTGTTTACAAAGTCAAACTCTATTATTCATTGATGAAACTCTTTGCTTTTATCTATTATATAGTTTATATGTATGTCAAGTGGCTTGTGTAGGGCCTCTTAGAGTTTTTATACACCATGTCACATCTAAGGTGTACTTTGGGTTGTGACAAACTTGATAATCAGAGCACAATGTTTTAGAAAAGGTCCTAGAATGTCTGACAAGCCGCGTTGAGTAGAGTCTTGTTCATGAATGTGATGCGCATCACAATATCACATATATGAATCGGAGGTTACAAAGCATTTTGAAAACTTCACTTCTTTCATTACTCTAAAGTCGTCCCATAGAGTCTATCCCTATAAAGATCCTTCTCCTAAATAGTATTCGATCCTTTTCAGGAAATGGCCCCTCGAAGATCTTATGTGAGAAGGAACGCGGTCAATGAAAATGTGGAGCCCGAGGTTTCTCAAGTTTCAGTTGAATCTTTGGCCGAACAAGTGACTCATGCAGATTTTCCAGCCGTTTTTCAAGTGTTGGCTAAAGCTATGACGACCCAAGCTAATAGGGAGACTAATGCTCCCGTGAACCCGAACATGGGTACCGCGACAACATTCCCAGCCGTAGTGATGTGAAAACTTTGACAAAAGGGTTGGTTAAAGATTCGCTACTTTGAAGAGGTGGTTTTTCATCTTCAATAAGTGAGATTAGAATTGTAAAGATTTAATTTATTTTACTCTTTTCGTTTATAATTTTATTTGAAAGTGAAAAAAATCATGTAACCTCTTTATTTATCAAAAGTGCTTCTTTCAGAAATGTTTCTTTTTTCTTTAAGAATTTCAGATAGACACACAGGATTAGGACACGTGTATGTCCATTAGTATAAATGATAGAAATGCGTAAAGACACTAATGTCTCAATATTATAAGTGAACCGTTTACAATAGTTTAAAGGTATATTTGTCTTTTTTCCCTAAAAAGAATAATAATCTCTCTTTTCTTTTTCTTCATTTGGTCAAAGATGAAATTGAGATATAATTAACTTAATTCTTACTACCTTCCTTTATAAAATATAATCAACAACTAACAGCAATTCTTACAATGTCAAAACTAGTTGTGCAGTTGGAAAGAAATTATAATGTCCACAGGACCAAAGTACATTTATCTCTGTATATTAATTACTTGTTTTTAGCTAGAAAAAAATAGGTTGAAGACTAATAATACAGGATTTCATATATCGTTTTATTTTACAACTGGTAAAAAGCATATAGCTGAGTTGGTTATGTAGGTAATGTCCTAAGCAGTCTCAGAGCTCGCATCCAATGTGACCCTTGAGCTAATACAAGTCTTCTCAAAATTGGCACACTTCCTGCAGCTATAATTGCAGCATGATTCTCACTCTCCATACTCAAATTATATAGTATTGCTAGAGCTGCTTCAACAGCTCGCTTGCTCCCATTTTCAAGCACCTTCACCAACGGAAATATCCCTCCTTCTGCAGCCACAGCTCTTGTGGAATTCACCACCTCTTCAGAGATTATTCTGTTCAGTTCTACAACAGAGGCCTCTTCTACTTCCCGTGAATATGAGGTCTTCATCTGTTCTATCAGCCTTGGGATCGTCTCATAAAGAGTTACTTCTAAGTTGATCGGATTATCATAGTCAAAATTTGGACCAGAGAGATAGCTGAGCTTCACAAGACAGGCAGCAACCCAGTCTTTGTGGTATAGAGGGATGTCAGATTTCAGAACCTTCCGCAGTAATTTTGTGAAATGAGATGCATCTACTTTATGACAGAATTGCTCAAAGTCCAGCAGTCTTGTAAGTAATCGGGATGCTGCAGATATCGCAAGACCTGCCTCTTCTACCTCAAGGGCATATAGTTCCGGGTTCTGCATATCTATTTCAGTTTCTGTATCTACAATATAATTGTTGAATCCAGTTAGTTATGTCCAACAACAGGAGGAAGCAACAGAATTTAACGTAAATATTCTCTGGTCATGATAGAGACTATTATTTTAGCATAAGATCTTCATACCACAAATGTAAATAAGAACAAATGACTAAATTTCATCATGTCATTCACCATGCTTCAAGTTTTCTTCCTTTAACAAAATAACAAAAGCTGGGATCCCCCCCCCCCCCACACACACACCACCCACCCAACAAAATGCTATTATTTTTCACATGTCAAAATTTGCATAATCATAGGTAGAAACTACCTTAACTAGATTCCATAATGCTGGCTATGCTATCAAAGACGGATCCAGGATTTGAAATTTATGGGTTCCTACAACGACGTTAAGTTAATATATAATAATAGCTGGGTTCACAATCAAATATTTATAGATATTTAGTAAATTTCATAATACATATATATATAGGGTCTACACAAAAGCTATTGGGTCCCATTAACCTACATGATACATATATAGGGTCTAGACAAAAGCTATTGGGTCCCATAAACCTACATATCCTATTGTGGATCTGACCGTATATGCTTGTATAAACCTAAAGACAAAATTAAAGACGCATCTAAGTTTCTGCAGCCCCTGAATGGAACACCCTGTCCCACAAATGCCATGTCTCAGACAAACAGATTAATGCAGATCACTGGCTAGTGAATTTATCTTCTAGTTCAGCTTGAACGATTTTACCGACTTGAGCAAAAGAATGAGCTCGTAACATACGTAAGAATTTTCAAATCATCTGTAAGTCCAGATTTACTCAATTACAAAAATTAACTTGTGGTGGTTAAGATTTAACTTTTCCACTGAACTGAAGAGAAATATTCTATAGAACACTAAAGCAAGAAGACAAAAGGTGCACCATTATTATCAAAAACTCGGTACATGTTAAGCAGATCTAGGCGGTTGGACATTTTCTCACTGTTAGAATCTTGCAAATATAGTACTCTCTTCATCCTAGTTTGTGTGACACCGTTTGACTTGATAGAAAGTTGTCCCTAGAAAGTTTAAGAAAAAAGGAAGATTTTAAAATCTGTAGTCTAAAACAAACCTTAGACATTGGTGTTGCAACAAATTATTTCATTAGTGGAAAAGGGGAAATTTTAAAGTCAGATTGTTTCTAATTAACAAAAGGTGACGTTCTATTTTGGACTAACTAAAAAGCAAAGTATGCCGCATAAATTGGTTATATATCAGTAAAGATCAATTAGATTGATTCGTTCCTTGTAATTATGTAATTAGATTGATTGTCTTACCTTCTTTAGAGCATATAGATTCTACTATCTAACCCCGTAGCTTGAGGGAATAATCAAGCAGCGTTCCCTCTCAATTTCTTCTCTCACGTGTATCAGAGCATATCGTGAGAAAATACTCACATCGGAGACTTACGTGGCCACTATATACACTTATCATGAGAAATACTCATTGTCAGAGACATCCGTGGCCACTATATACACTATTTTGAGGTTTTCACTTACCAGGGGCACGGTGCATATACCAGTGCCACAAGTAGCATTGAATTCCTGTGACCCTACCCAGAATTTTTTTTGTCGTAGGGTCGTCCACAAACCTTCATGCGCTACCAGTTGTACCGTTCTGCACTGGCCATTCAGTGTTGTCTAGTTACTTTCTTAACCCACCTGAGTCCAAGGGTGGACTTTAGTTTGGTACATTGCTTTTCGATTTTCGGATTGTATTATCAAATATTGAACCATAGTTTGTTCAGGTTGATTTAAGTCGCAACCATCACACTACTTTGTGCTACAATGCCCAATGTATTTATCTAATTAAATTGGGCTAACTTAACATATATACTTGGAAAAGCTTGGTTTTTCAGTTAACCGAAATACCGATACCTTAAGACTGAAAACCAAACTTAATAAAATCAAAACCGAAAACTCACCTAAGAACCAAATCAATTTGGTTTGGTTTGGCCCATTTTTTTTTAAAAAAATGCTATTATGGATGCGTTGGAAGTCATTAAATTAAGTATTTAATTATATTTTAGAAGCTTTATTAATTATTCTAGAATATGATTTATGTTTTATAGTTTCATAAAGATTAGGTTAAGCTATAGTTATTAGTTCGGAATAGGATTTAGGTCTCTTACTTTCATAAGAATTAGACTTCTTATTGATGTAATATGACTCCTATGTAAAGGAGTTTTTGATGAATAAATCAATAAGTCATTTTTCAGCAAAAAGCAAGAGATAAGAGTTCTCTCTTCCATTGAACTCTAAGGTTTCAATTTCCCTTTGAAGAGCTGAAGAGATCGGAGTTCTCTCTTTTAATGAACTCTAAGGTTTCAGCCTCCCTTTAACGAGATCATTTATATATCACCCTGTGAAGATCCATAACAATTTGGTATCAGAGCCTAACACAATGGGCGATGAGATCAGTTCTAGATTTCGTGATGAGATCAATTCCAGGTTTCAAGAAGAACGTGTGATTATAGAAACACTAATGTACTCTAAACTTGCACAATGGAACGTCTTGGTGAAAAAATTGTCCAAGTCATTCAAGAACAATTTTCTAGCTTGGGAATTGCCTCTACAAAACCAGTAGTCCATGGGGCAAATCCAAATATGCTCCGACAACAGGTAGATCAACAAATCCACCTCCTAGAAGCAATACACTGCCTATTCAACCGGCTGAACATAATCATCAAACTAGCGGTAATTTTAATTCGACAATGCCAAGGGTATGCATGGATGTATTTTCCTACTTATGATGGCACCAACGACCCATTAATTTGGGCACATCGTTGTGAGCAATTTTTTGAAAATCAGCATACAACAGATGCAAAAAAGGTTGGAGTGGTTGGCTTCCACCTGTTGGGAGAAGCACAATTATGGTATTATCAGTTTTAACGAGCTAAGGGCCCAATGAGTTGGGAAGACTTACAAAAACGATGTTTCTAGCAATTTGGACCTCCTGAAAGTAGCAATCCAGTGGGCGAATTGGTCACACTTCGACAAACTGGTACGGTTAAACTTTATCAACGTCAGTTTCAAGAAAAGCTTGCTAGGGCTGATGAACTTACCCCAAAGCACTTGCATGTCGCAATATTTATGGCGGGGTTAGATGATTCAATCAAAGTGGATGTGCAGTTGCTCAAACCACCTGACTTATCGATAGCAATGAGTGTATCTAGGGCTTTAGAGCAAAAACAACAACTGCAAAAAAGGCAGCGGTCCCAAACAAGTCTGGGCAGCACAACAAACTTGGTAAAATCTGCTACTAGTTTAGTCGATTCATTTACCTTGACTAATACCCAGACCAACAACCAGACCCCTTTGGTCAAGCGATTACGATTACGATTAACTCGTGCAGAAATGGCAGAGAGAAGAGCTAAGGGATTATGCTATAATTGTGACGAACCATATTCAACCATTCACCAGTGCAAATGACTTTTCATGCCGGAATCGGATGATTCAGCAGACAATATTCCAGAACTTCTGGATGATTGTCGTGAAATTCGAGCTTGAGGACAAGCTCTCTCAACGTGAGAGGGCGGTAATGTTATGGATGCGTTGGAAGTCATTAAATTAAGTATATAATTATATTTTAGAAGCTTTATTTATTATTCTAGAATGGATTTATGTTTTATAGTTTCATAAGGATTAGGTTAAGCTATAGTTATTAGTTCGGAATAGGATTTAGATCTCTTACTTTCATAAGAATAAGACTTCCTATTGATGTAATATGACTCCTATTTAAAGGGGCTTTTGATGAATAAATCAGTAAGTCATTTTTCAGCAAAAAACAAGAGATTAGAGTTCTCTCTTCCATTGAACTCTAAGGTTTCAGTCTCCTTTTGAAGAGCTGAAGAGATCGGAGTTCTCTCTTTTAATGAACTCTAAGGTTTCATCCCCCCTTCAACGAGCTGATATATATATCGTCCTGTGAATCGATCCTTCCCTAAGATCCATAACATATGCCCACCACTACCTGGGTCACTTATTGATTCGACCTCACCTATCAAGGTCCCACTATTTCTTGCACAGCAACAACTCTCCGACAAAGATCCAAGAAGCTTTGACTAATTCTTGAAATCTTGTGGATCAACCTACCATTCAGACCCTCAAGTGATTTGAGAAGTTTATTCAAACAACTTTTCCGGTGACTTTTTCGGGCGAGCAAGCTGCTTCAGCATTTCCAGCATCATATCTTCATATTTATCCCTTTCTATAGTATATTTCTCTATTTACTTGACTTTCATTTTTAAAAAATCACTTGGAGTGGATGCTTTTGGCTCAAAAACCATTGATTGCAATTTGGACAAGTGATAACCACAGAACCTTTGGCAGGTAGCGCAAACTACTTTATCTTGGTCTTCTATTTGATATGGTGCAAAGGTAAGTGAGTTTAGGATCTTCTTGGTTAACAAGCTAAGGATATCGATGAGAAAGTTTAGGGAGAATTGAAAAGATCGATGCTCAATTGTGTAGTCTTTTATGAAAGTCCATTAACTCAAGTTATCTCTTTGTTCAACCATTCTAAACTTGTCTTTTCATTTGGGAGAAGGCTAGTGCTTTACACATAAATGACATTTCTTGCTTATATAATGTGATTTTCTGATTGACATACTTAAAAGTAGGATATATATTTGTCTAACTATCTTGGATAGGACCATCTTGTAGAATAGTATAATGAGTTGATGTCTGCTACTGCAAGTATTAATGAACAATTGGAGCAACGTCCGGAGACTTTTTGGGTTCTTAGCACCTGTTGAGCCTCCATGTGATCTTGACTCAATGCATGACCAAATCTTGATTTGTCCTACTGTTCCTACAGTGGGTGATTTGTTCCCTCAGTTACCAAGGCTTGCCGCACCATTGACTGCACCAGTTGCCATTCCTCCCAGTCACACAATCACAACACACTGATATCAGTAGACTCTTCTGTCCTAGCATCTAAGACAAGAAATAAAAAATAAGAATCGTTTGGAAAAAATAGACGGAAATGTAACTTTTGTCACAAAATTGGTCATATTCGTGAGAAGTACTTCTCTTTACATGATCAACCTCCTAAAACTGCTCATGTTGCTCAGACTGAGTCCACCGGTAACCTAACCAATCCAATGTTCTACTTATATGAGGGGGAGTATAATGACTTGCTTTTGTATCAAGTACTTGCAAGTACCTAGACATCTTCACAAGTAGCTTCAGTTGCTCAAACAGATAATTTTGTTTCTTTCGCACAGTTCACCTTTTACCCTCCTTGACATTGAATAATGTTCTTTGCTTCTTTTTGTCCCTAATTGTCCTTTTAACCTTATATCAGTCAATCCTTTGTCTAGCACCCTAAATTGTTCAATATCATTCTTTATTGACTCTATTATTACACAGGAGCAATAAAAGGATAATTGGTGCAGTGCATTCGCAGTATTGGACTATATTATCTTACACTCCCTGTTTCTTCCGACTCTAGATTTAATTCTTAAATGGTTCAGATATCCTAATTCATCCAAACTACAGAAAATAGTACCCAGTTTATCCAAATTGTCTACATTTAGGGATGGCAAAATAGACCCCAACCCTTGTAGCCGCCCAAGATTTTAATGGGTTTTGGCAGGAGTGCTTTAGTGATGGGTTGATTTGGGTTATTCCCAAAGTAACCTGTAAAAAAAGCAATAGCCCGAATTGACCCGTGAATATTACCCAACAGAGACTAGAGTATATGCCCAGATTAACTGGTAGAGGTCACCAGGGGTTCCCAAATGTTAACATAGAAAGTAGTAACTGTTATTGTTGTCTTAAATATTGTTCCAGTGCCAATTGCATGATTGTCATACGATGATCATGAAATTAATGTTTCTTTTTTGAATGAAAGACAACTGCATGTACTCGCCTCACTGATCAGAATTTAATTGTTAACTAATAAATAGGAAGGTGATAAAATAGTTAATGCAATATGATTAAGACTATTTAATCATAAAAGAGTGGATCACCAAATTGAAGCATCACCCTATCCAACACTTTCAAACCAAGGACCTTGGTTGATTAAGGTACTTCCTAGGTTCTGAGGTTACTCAATCCTAATCATATATTACCATCTCACATAGGAAGAATGCTCTTGATATTCTTGAGGGGACAGGAATGATCGACTGCAGGCCTGTTAATACTCCAATAAACCTGAATGTAAGCTTAACCTGGTCAGGTGAGCCTCTTAGTGATCCTAGAAGATATAGGAGGTTTGTGGGCAATTTGAATTATACAATTGTGACTCACCTGATCATTGCAATTTGCTTCTTGGATTCTCCTTGTGATAGTCAAAACGCAGTAATTCATATCCTTCAATATATTTATTTATTTATTTGAAATTATTCATATCCTTCAATATATAAAAAACTGCTCCAGGGAGAAGACTATTACATGAAGATAGAGGGCATGAGCGAATTGCTCGAAATACAGATATTGGACTCTCCAAAAATGATCTACCCCTAGAATCTGGATACTACGTTCTAGTTGGGGAAAACTAAGAAACAAAATGCTATTGCAAGACCGGGTGCAAAACTGAATATTAAGCTATGGCAGTACCTACATCTGAACTCATATGGGTCAAACAACTGCGCAAAGAACCAACATTTGCGAGATCTATTAAGTTGAATTAAAAGTCTTTCATGAGACTTGAGAGGATCAAACACATGAAAATTAATTTATCATTTCGTAGGAGAAAAGATATTATCAGGAGACATTAACTCAAAGTCCATAAGGTCAAATGATCACCTACAAAATATATTCACCGTTGCTAATCATCCCCAAAACGAAATATGTAGCAAGCTTGGTACATACGATTTGTATGCACAGGCTTGAGGGTAAGTGTTGGAATCTTGTAAAGACAGTACATATTTGATAGGATCAATTAGATTGAATCATGCACCACAATTATATAGTTAGTTAGAATGTCTTCCCTTACTTCAAGCAATTTTCCCTCTAATTTCTCCTCTCACACACTCACAATAGAGAATTATGAATAGTAATTGTTAGAATAGGAATAGGTATATACAATCCTACTTAGAATAGGAATAGGAATAGGAATAGTAAATAGTATCCTACTTGGGAAAATAATTGTATTGCAGTATCTATAAATAGGTTGTCTGTACCCTTCGGGTGGCCCAGTAGTTTGGGCTTGGGACTTTCATGTTTGAGGTCTCAAGTTCAAAACCCCTTGCCAGCAAAAGCAAGGGGTTTAGCTTCTGGGTCAAGCTCGTCGCATCGGTCTTGCCTAGTGCGGGTTACCTCTCCTATGTGGTTTGCGAGTTATTGCATAAAAGCAGGGGTTTTACCTTATGCACACCCAAAGGGTAGCGACTACGGGTTTCCCTTGTCATCAAAAATAAAATAAAAGAAAATAAGGTCATTGTATAATAATGTAGATACACAATTCAATAATATTTTTTTCCAATATTTCTCACATGGTATCAGAGCCTCTACGATCTTGGTAGAGAATCAAAGAGCTTCCACTGCCGGCGGTGGCTATTACCCATATATGCCGCCCGTCTGGCCAATGATTATGTTAACAAAAGTAGGGCCAATAATATATGCATGCACCCTATATTCAGGGGAAGCAAACTTAGTCAGATAGGTCACCGCGCGTCAATTTCCATTGACTTTCTAGGGCTATTTTGTGTCAACCCCATATCTATCCGATTAATGTAGCACTGTGCCATCTTTCTATGACTACATTCTTATATCTAATTTATGTAGCACCGTCCCATCCTCCCGGTGACTACTTTTTTATATCCAATTTGTGTAGCACCGTGCCATTTTTCGGGTGTATATCTAATTTATGTAGCACCATGCCATCCTTCCGGTGACTACTTTCTTATATTTAGTTTGTGTAGCACCGTGCCATCCTTTCGATGACTATTTTCTGAAATCTGATTTGCGTAGCACCATTCTTTTCGGTGACTAGTAGTGTTTTGGAAGGTGAAAGGCGACAAAAGGCGAAAAGGATCTGCCTCGCCTCTCGGTGAAGCGCTCACCTTTTTGAATTGAGGCGCCAATTAATACCAAAAACTTAAAATATTCAACTTCATATATAAATATCCAAAATCTCAATAGCAATAACATATATTAGCAAATATTATATTAATTAGTGTAAAACTAAATTTGCAGAAAAAAATATTGAAAGGATTGAATTTTTTATTTTTTTTAAAAATATGTAGGCAGATTGCAGTAATGCAGTCAGTTATCAGTAGCTTCCAAAATAAAAAAAAAAGAGTAAAAAACAGAGCCTGCACTTCTTCTGCATATGAAAGAAGAAGAAAAGAAGAAGAATAGAAGAAGTGAAGAAAAATCTAAAACCGTACCTGCTGAGGGCTAAGCAACTGAGGTCTCGTCGTCAGTAGTGACAGGAACTAGAGAAGAGAAGAAGAAGAAAGTCACAAAGTAGTGAGGGAGGAGAACTGGAGAAGAGAGTCGCGAAGTAGTGAGGGCGGAGAACGGGAGAAGAGAGGGTTGCGAAGGTGCGAGGAGAGTCGCAATGGAGAGAACTCCTAGGTTTACAAAAACACCAAATAAACCCTAATATTGCCTTTTAATTATTCAATAAGATCTTTTGAAAAAAAAAAAAGTGACGCCTTGTCGCCTCGCCATTCTCATTTTGGTCGCCTTTCTGAACTCGCCACGCCTTACCAGTAAAAGGTGACGAGGCGAGCGCCTTTTTGAACATTGGTGACTACTTTCTTATTTGTGTAGGGTCGTGCCATTATTCCGACCCTACCATATAATTTCTCTTTTTTAGTAAGGTCATGCCGTCAATTCGACCCTACCTAATATTGCCTTTTAATTATTCAATAAGATCTTTTGAAAAAAAAAAAAGTGACGCCTTGTCGCCTCGCCATTCTCATTTTGGTCGCCTTTCTGAACTCGCCACGCCTTACCAGTAAAAGGTGACGAGGCGAGCGCCTTTTTGAACATTGGTGACTACTTTCTTATTTGTGTAGGGTCGTGCCATTATTCCGACCCTACCATATAATTTCTCTTTTTTAGTAAGGTCATGCCGTCAATTCGACCCTACCTAATATTGCCTTTTAATTATTCAATAAGATCTTTTGAAAAAAAAAAAAGTGACGCCTTGTCGCCTCGCCATTCTCATTTTGGTCGCCTTTCTGAACTCGCCACGCCTTACCAGTAAAAGGTGACGAGGCGAGCGCCTTTTTGAACATTGGTGACTACTTTCTTATTTGTGTAGGGTCGTGCCATTATTCCGACCCTACCATATAATTT
>JAJOOS010034746.1:0-16102 GCA_029582725.1 Solanum chiquidenum | reverse complement strand
TATGTCACAAATGTATTATCAAGTTTACATGGTTTTCTAACTTCAAAATATATTATTTTAAAATTTTCCGAGTTCTTTTTCTAAAAAAAAATAAGGCACAACAAATATGAGAGCCAACAAAAAGAACGTCATATTATGTTATAATTTATAAAAAAATTAAAATACAAAAATAGTTCTAAAAAAATAAAATGTAGTTGTCATCCACATGTTCATATGACAACTAAACAAATTAAGTGGAATACACGTGCAAAGCACATCTGGTTAGATGACAAGAAAAATACACAACAAATATCGTCTATAAGGTAATATTAGTGAGATACAACTAATTACATGATTGAACCTCATCAAATTGAAATAAATATATACATTATTGCTAATAAAAATTTTCATTGACCATCTTCATAGGTTCGTGTGAATAAGAGATATATATGATGATCCACATTAAACATTCAAAAAAGAATCTGGGAGGCTCGGGTGAGGTTGTCGGAGCACGTCCGCCGTTATCTTTGCTGTCGAGGTTGCTTGCAAGGAGTCGACACTCTGAGATGTCAATAGAGAGAGAAATATTATTTTGTGCAAAACTTATTATTCAAATTTTCGCTTAAATTTTCTAAATTGATAATCACGTGCAACGCACGTATCAAAATACTAATATATATATATATATATATATATATATATATATATATATGTCTAGAACATGAAATTGGAAAAAGATGTATTCTATCATTAAATATTTTGCCAAAAGACAATATGAAATTTCACTCCGTAAAAAAAATTCATTATTCTGATATTTAGATAGTTTATTATTAGACTTCTCCTATTCTTTATTAAATAACGAAGAAAAAGTCAATTTCTCTTTCAACTGTTCTTCACTTTTTTCATATGATTCCTTTTTATTTAATTAAAGTTAAATTTTTTTATATATCTGTTTATCTTACTAAAATCTATCATTTTTATTATTTAAATCATATATATATATAGATATAAAAAAAGAATTCTAGGCCCGCCTACGTGGCGCCATCACAAACCAAGATTCCTTTTTAATTTATTTATTTCCAAAACTAGCCTTCCTCTTTCATGAAAAGTTGTAATTTTTATGAAAAGTTGTGATTTTTATAAAGAATTGTCACTTTTATGAAAAGGTGTGACTTTTATGAAGAGTTGCGACTTTTATGAAAAGTTGTGACTTTTATGAAAGGTTGTGCCCTTTCCGAAGGGTTGTAACTTTTTCAAAGAGTTGTGACCTTTCTGTTAAGACACAATAAGCATTTGTTCACACTACCATTTGTTTTCTATAAATAAAGGGATTTCCTCTCATTTTAAAACAACGAAAATTCTGAACTACTTCTTCTTCTCCTTCTGCAACATTAAATATTCGTGTACTTTACTTCATTTTAGTGGTTCACTGATACCATTGTTTTTGTATCAATACACTGGTGAATAGAATCGTGTTTCTCGACACTGCGATTGGAATAGAAGTGTAATTTCAAACTCCATCACTCTAGTATGTTGATTTTAAAAAACACCAAAATAAACTGAATAATTTTGTGTAATATTTTTCCCTTTCAAATATATATAATAAGTTGAATTGTTGTCCAATATGATACATTCTCCCTTTAATTTTCCATTTTAATAACTACTTATGATACATTTAAAGGGAAACTTTAAAATGATATATGTAAAGCAAAAGGTAGGGCTGAACTTTCTACACGTTAGAATTAGAATATTTGTTCACTTTTTCAGTCTTTTAAAGCTTATTTATCCCTTCACCAATGATTTTTTATTTATTAGAAAAATTAATATCTCGAGTTGATGTTCATTTGATTCCCCAAAAATATGAAATAGTAACACTTCCCATAAGTAAAAGGATAAATTTTAAAATCAAATTAAAGATGATTGATTGAAGGATAAATGATAAGATGTTATAATTATCATTTTCCTTTACATTATTAATGTTCGTTATTACGTAATCTTTCATGTAAGATAATATAGTGTTTTAGTTTTAATGACTAATAGATTTGAAGTATAATTTTATAAATTATGTAATATTAAATTCCCGCGGGAAGCGCATGTAATTTTACTAGTATTTCACTAATAGTAAATTTAATAGGCTCTTTCGTGAGCTCAATCAAGTTCGAAGTAGTTTCATATTTTAACCCTTTTCTACACACCGTTTCTAAATCAACGTCGAGGATCATAACTTTTCAAGCGTTGTAAATATATAATAACATCAAGGAACTAACATTGCTTTATGCAGTTGTACACAATGCACTAATAGACGTATTTTTTAAAGGCCTTTATTATTATTATATTTAATAAGCGAACAAGCATAGATGAACACTGCATTATATGAGTAACCTGGATAACTTTTTTTACCCTCTTAGGTAGACACGTTTAGCCCCATGATTTGTTTCTTTTGGGACACCTGCCTATCTTTTTATATTATTGTTTCCACCTCTTCAGTTTCACTCTTCATCAGTCTCTTTCCTCCTCTCACTTGAATATTCTCTCTTCTTTGTTTGCTATAATCCTCTCTGCAAACTCCCAGATTTAGGGGCTATTTTTTTTTTAAAATGAGAATTGGCTGATTTTTTTGTGATCTTGCCTTATTATATTATCGATATCGGTACTAATTTTAATTGTTTTCTTTGCTAGAATTGTTAGTAATTTTACCTGATTTACACATGCATTAGGTCTCTTTGATTAATTGTCTAATTAATTCGTTGTATCAAAAGTGATATATTGTGCTCTTTCCCTAATTTCTTTCTTTCTACTTTCAATGAATCTCCCCGAGCTTTTGTTCTTGCTCTCGAGTGTTAAAGGTGTTTGTGTTCAAACTCTAGGTATTTTTTTTAATTAATTACATCTTGAGCTTATGTATATTTCATACAGTTTAGGATTTTAAGTGCAGAGGGAGGAACGCGGTATTACAAATATTGAAGAATTCCCTTGTATGTTTTCTATTTCTTTTACTGTAATACAATTTTGTATGTTGTCACCAGAGGATAATTTAGTGATCAATTGTTCCTTACCAAAGCTAAAATCCTTCACTTCTTGCTTCAATATGATGTAATGTTTGCACTTATTAGTTCCTTCTTGCATGCTCTTTTCAACTCTTTGAGATTCAGTAATTAAAATTTGATATGTCTACCTTAGTTTCCTACTCTTTTGGATATAGTTTCTTGCTAACATTTCTACATGCATACTTCTTCATTTACCCATGCATTAGTTTCTTTGATGAATTTAGCCATTAATTAGTGCAAAAACTTAGACAGTCTTACAAAAATCTAAGATATGCCTTAAATTTGTAAGTGAATTGTGCATCCAAGTTATTTGGTAATATGCCTCATTTAAAGTTTTCTGTTGCCATCTTTATTTTTAGGCTGCAGCAGCATTATTTGTATTAGGACTGAAGGCACATTTGGGAGATATCTTGGTGGTTTTGGTTCTACCGTTCAAGATGTGGGCCACTATGTTATCAATTACCGTCTTCTACAAATCGCGCAAGGTATTAGTATTAATTATTTTCTTATGGATATCCTTTTTTTGCTTTCTTTAGGTCAACTACAAAATTTTGAGTATCATATATTCATTTGTATTCGTTTATCATGTATTGGCATTTGGTTTGTTGTTCCACTTTTTTTTTTAATAGACAAATAGCAAGACTGTAAGACGTGCGCGAAAATTGGCCTGAACATTACAACTATAAATAAAATGACTGCAAGGACGATCCAGTGGACGATAATTTTCAACATATCAAAAAATTCTATTGTCTTAACTTGGTTCTATTCAGCAACATCGTTGATTCCTTTTTTGGGTTCTTTTAATTATATAATACACTGATAAAATTTGAGGGTATTATTATAAAAAATTACTCATAAACATAAGACTTTCATCAGCCTTTTTGTGTTCAGTTGCTCTTTTATGATGGGTTATTTTTTCTTTTTACTCTTTCTGTAGGAATGGAATGTTACATGTGCATTACAACTTTTAACTTTTTTTGCCTAAGAGTTTATAGGGTATGTACATCTGCCAAACTTCTTTAGCTGAGAGGTTTTTCGCATGTAATTCTATATATAATATTTGATATGTATTCATGTAGCAGTTGAATAACTTCTGGACAGAATGTTACAAGCATAAAAAGAAGCTTTGATAACCTTGCTTGCAACCATATGAGAGTCTTTTCACCTGGTAAGTTCTCTTAATTGTCATTTCCCACTCTTCACTGCGTGAATCTCAAGAATTGTATTTGAGGTTTACCAAAATTCCTATATTTCTAATTTAGGAGAATGACTTAATCAGTTAACAAGTCATTGCAATTGTTAGTTTCCATTTTAATGTTTCAAATATTTTCTCATTGTTATAGTGAAAAAAAATTATGTTCAAAGTCAATAAAGTAAAAAAACACCTCTTTCTTGATCAAATGACATTCTTTTTATGTAGTTCCAATAATATGTATTTGACATGTATTCCTGTCATGCCATCAACTTAGTAGACCTGTTGTTTTATGTTCTAGGAAAAAATGTAGCACTTCTAAAGATAAAATGAAGAAAATGTGCAAATGAGAAATTGAAGGACTTTTTGTTTCAGAACATTCAAAACATGATTTATGAATTTTATGATCTTGCTTTTGACGTCTTCTGTTATAAGACATTCTTAGTGTGTTCTTATTTATCTTTTTGTTTCAGTGTGGTCTCCTTTTATAGGTAACAAGATCGACATCTCATTTTAGGTATTTCTTCATCTTTAACTCTTACTGCGCATGCATCCAGCAAATTATAATTCAAAGAGGTTGTTATACAAAATGCACATAGTATTTTAGATTATACGCATAATCTTGTAACAGGACAAATGGAACAAAAGTTAGATTCAACAACAAACGGAACAAAAGTTAGATAGTTCAATCAATAACATATCCAATATAATTTCACATGTAGGGTATAAGGAGGGTTGAGTGTACGAAGACTTGATCCCTACCCTGTGGAGGCAAGGAGGTTATTTCCGAAAAACCATCACCTCCAATGACGCATATCAAAACCGTTTAAATAGAAAATATACAAGGTAAGTTGGATATGTAGTAATGAAAATTTCATGTTGAGTCTTAAACATACCATTTGAATATGAATAAGCTCAAAATTACCTCAGATATAATTTTTATGTGATAAAAAGTAATATGTTTTTCACCGAACAACGTTTCAAAAATTGTACTAAGCGATGTTATCGGATGAATGAAAATGTCACTCTGTTGGACTTTGGAGTTTGGAGGACATATTTAGTTTTTAGATTCTTATATTATAGCTCAAGGAAGTAAATAAACTGTTCTAAGGCTATTACTGTATTTGGACAGAGACTAGCTTTCATGTTCATAGTTAAAAACTTTGGAAATTTAGTTTTAGTATTTTGAAACTCAAGCATTTGATGAAAGGTTGGATGGATACATAATTACTTTTCTTAGTAGCTTTAAACTAAATTGTTGGATTGTCTGATGGTATAAAACTGAAAATGATTCAACCAAGAAATTGATTTTTTCAAGAATAGCTAGATGCTTAAAAGAAGGATATAGATTGTACGTTACTTGTTCATGGTTACATCTATATTACTGTTAATGTCAATTATTTGGTACATGTTAATGATCAAATAACGTAACACATTTATTTTTTAATCATAGAATTAGTATTCTAAACTTCATACTGTAAAATTTCTAAAATAACATCTCAGAAAGAATTTTATGTTCAGATTAGTTGTTTCGTAATGGATTTTGAAGAAAGAAAGAAAGAGGAAATTATCGGTACAAGAATAAATGAATGTCATTATTTTGCTCTTTGATAAGTCTGATAATGCAAGTGTTTTGAAAGTCTTTATAGGGTTCATCTTCTCTTATTATTTTCTTCAAGAACACTTTAGCAAAGATGAGACTCATCTCTACCAGAGTGTCTTCTATAGTTCTATATCACCATTAGCCATGGATATCCTTCACCGTTTTCAATTGTGCTTTAGAAGGGACATCCTAATTTCTTAAATGTTAGCAGTCAAGTAAATACTTTTTTCACCTGGATAATTCTAAATGAAAGTTATGACATCTTATTCTTGAATTATATCATTAAAGTTGTGTGACGCTAATTCTTGGATGATACTGATTGGAGTGGAGTAGCAGTGTTAAAAGAACTAATATATAAATTTGTAATTTTTGACACTCACTTTTTTTAAGCTTTCACTTTTAAGCATTTTGAAAGATAAAATAAAGCTAAGTAGCTTCTTATTAACTACATCAAAAATAAAATTCTTAATTTCAAATACAATGCAGTAAAATGAATTTTCCTTCGTTACTCTGGTGTGCATATGTGAAAGCTGCAAGTCTGCTTAGTCATGTTTCCTAGATATGATTCTGGTTGTTTCCGTAACAATTCTCCTTGTGTCTGCCTCGTGGTATTAAATTTCTCTATGTTATTCCTTTCAATTCAATTAATCTGCTCTTTTGATTTGTAATCGTTCTTTTCACTTGAAGAACTTTTGTCTACAGAGTCTATGAGAGCTGTACATTCTCAACTCTTTACTCTACGATTCAACTTTGTTGACAATATTACCATTAATGAATAAGTAGGCTAATATTTATTGCCTTTGAAATTCATATTTCTTCAGTAATATGTAGGATTTTAGGATGACACGATATGCTTTTACCCGTTATTTATACTTTTCAGTTTTCAGAGGTTACTTACCCTTACGTTGGTCTTTGCAAGTAAAAAAGCATTCTTCTTTGTGAATGCATTTTATTTGTTTATTCCTCTAAGATCCACTATAAATGAATATTTGCTTATAACTTCATTTATGTACTTTCAAATATTAATAATGCTATGAAATTTCCTTTCAATTTAGTATAAGTAATTCTGAGCATAATTGTAGGCTTGGAATATTGGACAGACCATGAATGGAGTTTGTGAGTGCAGCAAATGAAAAGACAGTAAAATTATTAATTGTGTGAGGTCTGTGGTATGTATTTCTTACATTCAACTTCTGCACTATATGTTTAAAGTATTTGATTTGATAATAATTTATGATTTTGTAGGTGATAGTAAACAATAATTTTGTCAATTCTTGTGTATTTGATATGTCCTCATCAAAAGGAGAAACTTCAGGTATTTCTAGGCAAGAAGTAACTCATTTAGGTCTTATTTTTCATTGCTTAGGAGAACACACAACATTCTATTTACTGTATTTTTAGGTAAATCCGAGCTAAAAGGTCCTTGTTCTTGATGATTTTGACAAGGCATAGCATAAAGAAATGATGAATGCGCTTGGTGAAATTCAAGAAGGATTATGACCGAAGTGTTGGAGGAGTGGCCCAACAATGATTTTCTGGGAACTGCTTCAATTGGATATCATCTCTTCTCAATTTATATGTGCTGGAGATTTTAGACGATAATTTAGCATTTTGTGTTAAACTATACAACTATGTAATTTATGAACTCAAGTTTGCAATTATGACCAAAGTAAGGGTGCATAAGATACTTTATCACTTTGTTAAATTATATAGAACTGTGGAACTTAGGTACTCAAGTAAATAATTATGATCATATGTCTAAAGCAACTTAAGTATATTATGTTGGGCCCATGCTAAGCATGGGCATACCCTTCTAGTTTATTTATAGAGTAGAGAATAAAAATAAACAAATATTGAGTTTATGCATCCAAAAGTATTAAATTTGAAGGCATTGTAGCATCAAAATATGTTCCTTTTTTGGGTAATAACCATTTCGAATTCTCATAAAACCACCAATATCACACATAAGGAACACTGGAAAAAGATTCAACATGATAGATGGGCGTCCATCCAGCAAACACAAAAACAAATAAGAACCATTGACGCAATGCTAGCAAAATTTTAACATAAAACTATTCCACAAACATAAAGTGCACCAAAATCAACATATCCAAACTTAAAAGTGTCTAAGCAAACAAAACCAAAGACTATTAACTAGGGAATAAAGCCCAGTCAATAATCAAGTACTCAAGGAAAATTCAATATGGCAATCATAATTATGGGCTCAGCGCAATCTCCTGGCCTCCCTCTCAGACTCCAACAATGTGAGAATATCACCTTCTCTGACTGGTCCCTTCACATTTCTCATGATAAACCTGTTCTGGTCGTCAAGAAACTTGACTCTCACCTGAGTCACCTGCCCCCTGGATCCAGTACGACCCATGATTTTAATCACAATTGCATGCTTGGTTACAGATTCCATTCTGCAAATGCAGAATATATATTTGTAAGAAGCCATAATGGATAACACATTTAAAGGGGTCAAATGAAACAGCTGCAGGAAGAAGCTAAACAAACCACACAAAAACCAAATAATACTCTAAACAACAGTCAATATTCAAACGAAACAACACTGCAACACTTTTACATATTAATGCTTGATCAGCAGCAGAAGCATGATCTAATTTAGTGCATTCATAACATTTATGCACCAATTACACCTCCAAGACAACAGGTGTGGGACTTGGTTACTTGACAAAATTCAACTATCCATCACACTGTTTAATCACTAATGCTACAGCAATGAGACATAGAGCATATGCCAGTAACAGAAAATATGCATTGGAGATAACTACACAAACACCACACAGTACCTTAGCAGCTTCCATTATTGTAGGTTCACGTATCTTTTCTAACCAAATGAACTTTAGATAACCGGAATAATCCTGAGGAGAGCATTAATTCCACAAGTTAATGTTTCTTTGTACTGTGGGCTCCTTTTTCTAATGATCAATTCCTCATATGATCAGTTTGATGTGAACAATTTGTGTATGCAAAAATGCATTTTTTTCATAAGGTGATTACTTAAAATAATGTAGTGAGAAAACCATAAATGTAATTAATGGCAGTATGAGCCTCAAATACTACACGGATCTTAGAAATTGACCGAGTTTCAACTAATCAGTGATAATAACTCAATATTATATTGTTAGTTCAATTAGACTCTTATTTGGTAGTTCACAAGGTTAACTAGGAAACACATCTGCACTACCTCATAATTTCTGTAAACATAAGACCGTTGGATGAAAACTTTTATATTTTCCTCTCTTTACCTCATCTAACATTGTTCAGCTGACCCGAGCTCAACTTTACTTACATACAAGTAAACCTTCATTTAACCATGCCATGCTACTAAAGTTTAGCAGTTTTACTTTCCATACCACGCCATTTGGGACCTCAAGCAACACAATATCTCCAGATTAAGGCCTACATCGATTCATCTATACTTACCCGGGAACCTCATAGTTATCGAAAAGACAAGACTTCACCTTGTAACAAAAAAAAACAGAAAAATGCCGTTGATACACATTTATCCCTTCTTCGATTGATCCAAATATTAACTTTGTACAAAAATAAAGTAGTACTTGTTTTACAACACCTATTTTTATCTCCAGGCAACATTCAATTCAAACAACAATGACAAATCAGGAGTTTCCAATGCATCAATAATTAAATCAATCAACACAACTCTAAGTTGAGCTAAACAATTGAATCCTATTATAGAATTAGAGCAAAAACAATTGATTAAGAACAAATCCGTTACAGAACATGAAAAACCTGACGTGTTTTCAAGGAAATTATAGAGAGAGCGGCTTACCTTCTGGTGAGAAAAAATCTGCTGCTGTGTATCAGAGAATGGAGAATGATTAAACCCTAAAAACCTTATAAGTAGGGTTACGTGGTTGAGGGGATAGAGTTCGGCCCAGTAAATATTGGGCTTTCAGCTCTTTATGTCTCGGATCCAACTGTGTTTTCAGGCCCAAATACATACACACACATATTGTGTATCATAAATGTGAATTACACTAGATAAACTAAGGTGAAGACACGTAATTAGACTATAAACTAATGGAATTTATATTGTTTGCTCAAGAAACATCTTTGATAGAAAGTCGAAAGTAGTCAATCAAATTAACTGCATATTTGTTTGAAAAAGTAAACATAGTTATATATTGATTGTACATTGTCTTACACATTATACATGTACGACATTTTTTCAATACATACTGAACAATAAACTAATGGATCATTTTTTGACAAACCTACCAATAAAATTGTCGTGACACTTATAATAATTAACTTTTGGAAGATCTTTTTTATTTTCATCCAAAAACTCAAAATTTAATATTTGACTTTGAATAATTTAATTGGAGGAATAATCAAGTTTGAATTTGACACAATGAATTGATTGAATGAATCTAGAGATATATGGTTTAAATTGATAATGAGACTTGAAACTAAATTGTTTCTCTAAAACAAACTCTAAGAAAGTTGCAAGCTTTAGGATTAAGAAAATATGACAATCAATAAAGGTAAATATTGATTTACTTCAATGATATTTAGGAAAGCTCTCTTTGCTGAAACCAAACAGCTTGAATATTTGCTTAAGGCAACAGAAAACTAACACACAACAGATTTTGAAAAGAACCAATACAACCAAAACCACATAAAATGAAGACGGGAGAAAAGAATCAACATGATAGTTGAATGCCTATTTCAGCACACACCAAAATATTATCATAAATAATTCCAAAAACTTTGAAGTGAACCAACATTACTCGAATCATGGTTGAAATCTCAAATTTGGCATGTCCAAATTTATGAGTTTATAAGCAAAAAAAATTGAAGACTATTACATTTGGAATAAATCTTAGTCAATATCAAGCATTCATAGTTATATGTTCAGCGCAAAGCTCAACGCAAACCCATGGGCTCCCTCTCTGACTAGTCCCTTGACATTTCTTATGATAAATCTATTCTGATCGTCATGAAACTTAACTCTAAACTGAATCATGCCCTCTGGATTTGGTACGACCCATGATTTTAATCACAACTGCATGCTTGGTTACATATTCCATTATGTAAATGTAGAAAATATTTGTAAGAATCCATAATGGACAACACATTGAGAGGGATCGAATGAGGAGAAATCCAAACAAACCACACCAAAACGAACATTCTATTAACCAAGAGACCATTAATGCACTAAAGAACATTAAATATTCAAAAGAAACAACACTCAAGAACTTTTCACCTATTAAAGCATTAATCTAATTTAGTGCATTCAGGAACCATTCATAAGACCACCAAGCTCTCTCGAATGAATTCTACTTTTCTGCTTTTGATCTACATTGGGGGCAAAATCTTTTCCCCACTAAGACGTGTATATTTATGGGTATATCGTCCTTAAGGTGGATGTGACAGTTTGAAGTGGCACTTGAAAGTGTTGTTGGCTTAACATTTAGGTTTCGACATAACAAAGTTTGCACTGTCTTTTCGCACTAAAGCACACAACGTGTAACACCCCGTAATCTAGAAAGACCAAAATGCAGAACTTCAGAACTTGCAGGTGCCACCGACAAGACCCACCCACGTCCTGTGGTCTGAACCACGGACTGTAGGAAGGGTTCGTGGCTAGCCACCCAGAAAACCCTCGACCAACGATCGGACCTACGAACCGTAGGTGGGACCACAGTCTGTGGTCCAGATCAGTGGTTCAAACCCCCAGACTTCAGCTCTCTGAAGCCAAATGACGGACTGACAGGACGGACCATCAGTCAGGCCCGTCGATGGCCCCAACAACTTTTAAGTCAAGGGTCATTTGGTCTATTTTCCTATGCGTTGAGCACCTAAACTACGTAGTTTTGGTCATTGTAAGCCTAGTAACTTAATTAGATCTTAACCTAAGCAATTCATTCTCCAAAAATTGCCAAACTAGAGCAAAAAGAGAAGAAACAGTAGACCAAGCTTCTCTAAGAACGCAGCAAGTTTTCTTCAGTTCCAGCCCGAAATCAAAAGATTTCTCCATGAAATTCGTCACCAGGTATGTGGGATTTCACTAGTGGGTTCCTTTCACCCATTAGGTCCCTAGAATTCAGTCAGATTCTTGATTCCCTTCATATTGTTTAGACCTAGAGTTTCTTGAACTTTAGAGAATTGATGTGATTTAGCTGTTGTAGTGCCCTTACTGATCATGTTGTTGTAACATTGTTGCTTAGTTCCTTGCATGAAACTCAGAAACCTAGTTGTGTAGATTCGTTTAGTTCATGGATTACACTAGCTAGGACAGATAAACAGATATACATGCCTCAAATTTCAAATATTTCATTATCAGTACTTAAATGTTGAATTTTCAGTTAACATGTCAGAATATTGAGCTATCCGGTATATTTCAGTTATGTTGTATTGTACACAATTCCAGTTGGGAGTAGGCTTAACACCGAGTTGGACTAGGGTCAGTCACCCTCATAGTCCCAAAACTATGTGCCCCCATAGGTTTATAAGTCCCCCTATTGGGCATCAAATTTAGTGATCACGTCAGTCATGCCTTTATATCCCTCGCAAGGTATGTTGGGTCCTCTCGATGGGGCATATACATCATACTCCACGTTCATCTCACGTGGTTTTATGTCAGTTAGTAATAGCTCCCGCAGTCAGACTCTAGTGCATTTGATTCAATATTATGTCTCACCATGTTATGTACTTGGTCGTTGCATTCAGTTTAGTTCATATACAATATATTTCACCATCTTAATCATGTTCAGATTATATCATTATTCAGTACACTTTGTTCAGTTATATGTTTGTTCAGTTTTATCTTATATTGCATGCTCAGTACCTTTCAAGTACTGACGCATACTTTGCGCTACATCTTTTCGTGATGTAGGTTCAGGTCCTCATTATTCAGATCACGCGTAGATCGGTTCCCAATCCATACTCAGCAACGTCAGTGGTGGGTCTTCATATTTCGAGGACAATAGACATGTTTCGTATTTTAGTCTTTCATTTCAGTTTCAATTTTGCTAGAGTTAGTTGGGGGCATGTCCCAGCATCTCTAGTCAGTTAGAGGCTTATTTCAGACATAGATAGATTCAACTTTAGTACTTGAGTTGTAGTCCAGTAGCATTAACTCTTATTCAGTATTTATATATTCAGATATATTTTGGGTATTCCCCATCATTCAGTTTATCTCATGTTTTAAGCTTCCACATAGTGTCTTTCGTTCAGTTGTTTAGTCTTTCGTTCAGTTGTTTAAGTATGCTTTTGATATGTCAGCTCAGGGTTAGCTTGGAGTCACTCGTGATCCTAGGTCCCATGTTTACACCCAAGGATAACCTCGGGGAGTGACACAACGTGCCGTTGGTAATAATTCTACTACGGTGCCACAAATTCACAAGTTGATCCTAAGTAATCATTGTTGTTCATTGGAATTCAGAGGAATTGCTTTGGTAGAATTGGAGAATTGTTGTGGTTCTTCTTGAAATGCCTGAATTATCGAGAGTCACTTTGAAAGTATTACCTAAACTCTTTCGAATGAATATGATAAAGCCTATAATATATAGAACTACTATCATTTCTTCATTATAAATTGAGATCAACTTCAAACTTGATGCATAAATAAATAGGATAGCAGCAAATAACATCTTCCTAGCCTGCATATTTGTGGAACTCAATCTCATTTGGAAAGTCTAATCTCAACATCTCTGCTTTTATCACAACTCCATGACAACAGGGCTGGTACTTGGTTTAAACATATACTATACAAAAAAATTCAACTACCCATTACACTATTTAATGCTTATAACAAACAGACATAACATATGTCGGTGACATAGCAAATATGCAGTGGAGGCAACAAGATAGCAACATACAACAACTTAGCAAATCTATTATTGCAGGTTCACATCTCTTCTCCAACCCGTATAAGCTTCGACAATAGTATGTTGATTTTTATACCACAAAAATAAAGTAAGTTTCATTATTTCATTTGCGTCAATACTATATTGTTTGTTAAGTTAGACTGTTATTTGTTAGCTAATTATAGAGTATGATTAGCTAATAGACATGTTAAGAATTCCTTATGTCTTATCTATATTCTGTTAGTATGTAAATTTAAGACTAAGGAATAAAAAATCTTATCTCTTCCTCCCTCTCTTTCTTCTCTTTTCTCTTCTCCTAAAAACTACCAGTGTTGAGGTCACCAAAGCTAGACTTTCTTCAAATAAACAGTAAAGAACCTACACATTATCATCTATAGTGTTCCATGAACCTCATTGAGGCACCCAAAAGCCAAGACTTTACCTTTAATCATTGTTGACACCCAATTTTGACCGACCTATAACCCTTTTTGGGAATACTATCCGATTAAGTACGCATTTTAAAACATATTTCAAGTTTAAAAGTTTGTCGGTTTTGTCTAAAAATTATATATTTTAGTATGCATACTTTATAAAAATTATTGTAAATATTACTAAAATAGTTTTAAAATCATTAGTAAAACTCGAAATAATTATTTTATTTAAATGTTTTAAAATTTAAGTGATTTAATTATGTAAAAATATTATTATATTTGTAGTATTTAAATTGGATAGCATTCCCTTGAATTTCCTCTTAATTATGTAATTGTTAGCCTATTCTATTCTAATTTCTTTCAATTCTAGCCACCTCAATTCCAATTTTAATTCAATTATAGCCTTTGTTGATTTCAATTTTAGCCTATTCTTATTCCACTCAAGACCATTCCTTTTAATCTCATCCGTCCTTTATTTAAGATCGAATCCTAGCCGCTCATCTAAACTAATCCTAAGGTCCAGATTTGATCAAACACCTCCTTCCTATTTTAGTCCTAACAAAGACCAAAACCCTATTCATTCTTCCTCACCTCTCCTTCTAGACCGCCGCACCACCCTTCTCCTCCTCCCCCTCGCCGCTTCTCCGACCACCACAAGAGGCAGCGGCATCCTCTCTCTCTTCTCCTCCCCTTCCCGTCGCTGCTTCCCTCTTCTCCTCTGGCGAGAAACAACAGCAGCAGCTCCGGCGAGGTGCGCTAGGCAGCGCCATCCTCTTCCTCGCTCTCTAGCGTCGTTGCCCTCTCTTCTCTTCTCGCCCATCTTCTCTGAAGAAAATCAGCAGGTGCTAGCCGCCTCTGCTCCATTTTCCGGTGGACAGCAGCTCGGCGAAAACATCAGCATCAGTTGACAACAACAGCACCGACCAGCGAGTTCAATGACAACAACGAGCAACATTTTACGACAGGTTTGATCGGTTCGAAGTCAAGATTTCGGTATACTAAAGACGAATCTTGTTAAGATCCGTTCGGGGTCAGTTTTCTTTTTTTAGATCCTTTGATTATCACTTTTGTTCTTAAGAAAATAAGTGCTCAATTGTCCTCTTATGCATGTCTATCCTAGATGAATTCCATTTTCATGTGATTAATGCTAATTGTGATTCTTCCAATTTCCCTGAACTCGCTTAACTAGTTGTATTAATTCTTCATTTCCTTGTTTGAAAGGAGATCCCGCTAAAGTAATGACGTTGATTTAAGCCTTTACACTGATAAAGTTATAGGCTTGGCTTTATTTGGATTTAGTATTTAAAGATAATTTATTTTTTTAAAAAAACTAAGACCCTCTTAACTGTTTATTGTTCTGGTCAACACCTTTAATTCCAGAAATTTTCTTTAATGTACTCCTTAAATGTCGCTTATGTTGGTAATTTCAGATTTGTGATATTTTTGGATTATGAATTGATAAATTTTCATCGTATATATTAGTATCTCATTTGCTTATGGTAAATTCCAGCATGATTAATTGATTGATGTTATTAAATTAGGTGTTTGTTACTTGTTTTATTGGTATTATTTTCCTCTCCATAGAATCTGTTGTATATATGTACCAGTTTTCCACGTTAATTGACCAAGAATTAGTCCATGCAAGGTAATTATCTCTTCCCTTAAATAAAATCCTAGTATGCTTAATTTGTGACTTACAACTACCATTAGTTAATATTTCTTACCGTATTTTATTTGTAGACAGGTTTTGACGTGTTAAATTTGGTAAAAAGCATGCTCATATATGGTAAAATGTGGTGTCATATTATAGACTTGATACGTGTCTCGCTAATTGACTAAATCCATGTGTATAAAATTATGCTCTTTGCCTTAATTAAATAGATAGATTCATATGTTTTCTTATAATTGGTAAAAATAAATTTAAAAGTCGATGTTGTGGCTCCTTTGAAATGAGGAAAATATTTAATAGATCCTAAAATAATTTGCTTCCA
>JAJOOS010034745.1:0-14386 GCA_029582725.1 Solanum chiquidenum | reverse complement strand
GTTTTTAAAAAACATTTTCAATTTCAAAATTTCATTTTTTCACCCCTACCCTCGACCCCCTCTCACCCAACCCCTACCACACCCCCTCCCCACCCCCAAAAAAAATTTAAGTTTGTTTTTAAAAAATATTTTCAAATTCAAAAATTATTTTCTACTCTAGTAAAAATAAAATATATTTTTCAAAAATATTTTCATTCATAAATCAAACACTAAAAATCTTTTCCGGAAAATATTTTCTACTCACCAACCAAACATGAGAAAATAAGTCAAAAATCAACTTGTTTTCTAGGAAAACATTTTCCTTCATACCAAACACACCCTATATGTAGCTAAAGAGAAGTGCACCCAAACAGGAGATACAACTTATTATTTGATAGATTTGAAATCTTATAAGAATCAAAATGAGAGTTTCATTTATCTTTTTAACAATATAGATGAGGGGAGAAGGTTTCCATTCAAAAAGAGTGGAAAGCATTTTGGCATATCATGGAATAACAATTTTTCATTATGATGATCAAAATTGGTTTTGTATGAAAAATCAAGTACTCCTTCTTTATTCGTATATTCAAGGGAGCTCTTTAGTACGGCAAAAGCAGAAGGAGAAGGGTCAATGAAAAGTTGGTTTCACCTCTTAAACTAATCTCTCTCTCGCTCTCTCTGGTCTTTGAGAAAACAGAGAACAAGTTTTTATTTTGCAACTACATAGGATAATTTTGTAATTCTAATTTTAATCATTACTAAGTTGGATCCCTTCCCTTTCTTTACTAAAAAAACCTCTTCCTTTGCCGTCAAATATCATTTGCAGTAGTCTAGTGGAACAAGTGCTCTTATTATGTAATATTTTGACTATTGAGATAAGCATGTGTTGAAGCTTTTTCTTCTTTGGGCATATTTGATCTTACTAGGCCTGTAAGTTTGTCAAATAATGCAATCAAGTTCTAAAAGCACTTCTCTGTTTCAGCTACCTCTGCCCTACCTAAAGGTCGGATATCTTACTTCACCACCTGCTGGTAATCCACTCGCACCACACAGTGACTGGAAGCGTTCTCAGTTTGTTTTGAATCAGGAAGGACTTCAACAGGTGAAAACATTCCATGCCTCAGTTTGTTAACAATAAATGCACAGTATTTTTATGTACACGATCCTGGTCCTTTTTTCTTCACGGAGAGTTTGAAAGTCTAGCTTCATATGGAAACCTGTCTTGCATTCAAATTTTTTCATGCTATGAGGTTTCACCACAATTATAAAAGCATAGCTAAATTAAGCTAGCGTTTGGCCATAGATTTTCCCAAATAATTTTGGGAAATCAGATTTGGGTGAAGTTTGGATTGAAGTTTCAAAATGTTTTTGGCCAAAGTTTTTGGAAACATGTCACCTTTTTTTTAAAAAAAACATGAAACATGACTTATACCCATAAGTTCTAAAAACTAAGCTAAAATATCCATAAGTTCGGCACAAAATTATCATTTTTATAATAAACTAGATAATACATTATTCTAAAATCATAATACAATATTTTAATAAAAGTTACTAATAACACAATTACTAGCTACTATAATTCGTCATATTAAAATTAGTTACGAAGATCCATTAGTGAAAAACTAAATAATAACAACAGTACTAACTAGCTATATTTCAATATAATCTTTCCTCATTCTACGAATAATCTCTTCACGGTGAGCATGCATTTCCAGATCAGATGACTGAAAAGGGTAGATAGGAATTAGTTGGGGTCATAAATAGATGAGTTTTTTTATAAAATATAAAAGTTTAGGGTAAGTTTTAAAATTTAAAAGGATATCATTAGCTATATTTTGGTCCCAAAACAAGTTTTTAGTAGATTTTGGTATTTGGTTTTCAAAATTTCACAAAAAACTAGACAAATTCTATGGCCAAACAGATTTTGCCAAAAAAAAATAATCTATGGTAAAATGGGTCCTAAATTGTTTTCAACTATGGAAAAGTATGACCAGATCCGTGGTTGGACCTTACTATTGCTTATCATTATTTGCATGATCCTTTTGAACTTCTTGCCTTGCATTTCAGTTATGTAAAGCCTACCATGTCACAGGTTTGTGACTATTTGCATTTGCTATTTTGTCCTTGTCATCAAGTTCTAGTCTCCCACTTGAACTGGAGAATGCTCTATTTCCGTAAAGGTCAACCTTAAATCCATTTGATGCGCACAAAGTGATATGTTCTTCTTTTAGATCGATCAAGTAGATGACAAGATATTTTTGCCTTCTAGTTGTGATGAATTGTGTGACCATTTCATCTAAAAGCTTAAGTTGTTAAAAAGAACACATTTTCATGTTCTTAGTTATGACTTCTCAACACGTTCCTTCACATGCTACTTTGTTTTTGTTTCATGGCCAAGCACATGAAAATTCTTTTTGATAATCGGTGACAGTGAGACTCGAGCATAGGAGATCAACCTGCTCTTATACCATGTTGAAGTGTGTGACCAACTCATCTAAAAAGTTTAAAGCTATACCGAAAGAGAACACATTTATGTTCTTAATTACGTCTTCAACATGATGGATCTGAATGTTCTTGCATGTCTAAATTGATACATAATTGTAGTTTCCTTACTAGTAATTAACTAATTCCTTTTCCTGCTTGGACAGATCAGTAAAGTTGATCAAAGACATATGTCAAGTAGCCTTTCATCAAATTCAGCTGATATGAGTCCTAGTAGACAAGCAATTAAAGTTGATGTGCCAGATATCATCTCTGTATCAGCCTGTGCAGATCTTACATTACCACCTGGTGCAGGCCTCCGTATTGATACAATTCATGGGCCAGTTTACATGGTAATTCTTCATGCTTTCTCAACTTACATTTTCCCCTTATGATGTCTCCTGCGGCTACTTCTGATAGTTATTTGAGCTCATGGATAAATATTCCTTAGAGAGCAGTAGAAATTTGATTGCTATATTCTCTAACTTGATGATAATCAGGGTCAGAACACAAATCCAGTCCTATACAAACCTATAAATTGGAGACAGCAGTACATATGTTTCTTAATTATTTGAGACAGTCATATTCTCTGTCAACACGGCCAATGAAAATTACAAGTCATTTATGGATTATTTTAAATGGAGGGTGACTAGTTATAATTCATCAACAAAAGCTAATGTTTTCTACATAGGGTGTTTTGATTGCTTCCTTTAGCAGATGATTTGATATTGTTAAAGTCATTGCCTCCTTTGCAAAATGGGCCCATCCTTTCATAGTGTCTTTGCCTATGTGTTTGGAATTTATGGAATATTATTGCCATCAAGCCTGGACCTACCCTTTACTGTCCTTGACCTGTTTGCTGTGATGACCCACTCGCCTTTCTTCATCTTGTGATGGAAATTTGGTTATCGTTTAGGAATGAATTGACTTTTATGATCTATCTACGTCCACTTTTATTATGTTAAATCTACCTTTCTCTCTGTGGTCATAGTGAGAAACCTTCCATGATTGTAATGCCCTTCTTCCCTCTCTTACTCTCATGCCACAAAAAGGCTTACTTTGATAACATCTGAAAACTGTATTTGGGTTGTCTTCAGATATTATCTTCTCTTTGAACAGACCCATTTGTCATATCTTTATCAGTTAGCTCATATCTAGCCAACTCAATTACATTTTCACTCCGGACTTTCCGAGTTGGAGATTATTACCTTTAGATAGGACTTGTTTTCAGGTTTGTACAAAGATGTTGTGGTAATTTCGCAAACTTTAAGCTACCGTTACAAATGGTGCTATCTACATTTGATCTGTTCAGAAAACATATAAAATGGTTTCCCAGAGGTGAACATGAACATTGTGTGCGGATCATCATTCTTCTTATTCGTGAAACATAACTCATTAATTTTATGTTCTCCGTGAGTTCCTCCTTGTAGGTGAAGGGGTGAGAGTGGGAAAACGAAGTTTTAAATATGTTCATTTTAAGATTACTTCTATTGATTGGAACACCTCCTAAATTTTACATTCAGTTTTGGAGTTATAGTATTTTACTTTCCCTGGAAAATTTCCTTTTGCATGATCTTGTGACATTGTTCTATTTCTCAGATTGCAGATTCATGGGAATCTTTGGACTGGTGGCTTGATGCAATTCGTTTGGTTTACACGATAGGTGCAAGGGGCAAGAGTGACGTTTTGGCAGGCATCATCACTTCATAAGCTTTTTGTATGTAACTATATGATCAACCTCAAAGGTGGGATTCCTGCTCGAGAAAAGCCTGATTCATTAGCCTATGGAGTCTGTTGCTAATGTACACTTGTATATTATTTGATTTTTCACATGAAATGAGGTTCATTGAAGTTCCTCTTTTAAGCGGACGTACGCCACAGGACTACAGATATTTGAGCTTGTACTGATGTTGCATAGATGTGGATTAAGGAAGAGACTTTTTTAATTAAATTCTTAGAGGGTTCTTCTTGTGATCGTCTATCGAGTTGATTTGCTTATTTAAATTGAAAGAGGAAATGCTGCATAGCTAGTTATGCATTTGGTAAGGATTTAAGATATATTCAGAGACATTGTAAACACGATTGATCCTTAATCATAGCAAGTTACTTGCCATTTCTCAGGTTATTCATGTTTTTTTTTACTGTAGATACCTGCAATTGACTTTTAATTAATCTGATAGAAAACAAAACACACTATTTACTCTAAACTAATGAATGCAAGCATACTTATGCCTAAAACATGGTTAATTAATGTGTACTTTCAATGTAATTACCCTCACCTCTCTTTCTAACGTCTTATTCTATTTTCTCTGTCTGGAAACAAAGGATCCAGATAGCAATTGAGGATTTGTTTTAAATGCTGCTTACAGAAAACTTGTAATATTTTGCACAGGATGTCGAAATTTATTGTAAATGAATGCCACCCATTCTCATTATAAATATCATCTGTGAGATACAACTTTATCAGTTCCTAGACTAACAACACAGAAAAAAACGAAACGAAACGTGCTGTAGGTGACTTTAAAATTCTCCTGTAAATCAGTACATTAGTTTTTTCATTTTTATGGACCAGTTGGACACTGAAAATTCTTCAAGAAGCCAAGAATTTCATGCAGATTGGAGGAGCTACCCTGGCCAAAGCAAGTATAGATGCAGGAAGAATCCATAGACCTTCTCCACAGATCAAACCAGAAGCAACTGCTGGAACCATCACCTTAGCCGTTTTAGAGTTAAGTTTATGCCACACAAACACAACCAAACTCCCTATACACATATCAATACCAAAATAGCCACCAATAAGAAAAGGAACCGCCATCGCCATAGGCAATGGCATCCACTTCCCTATCTTCTCTGGAGAAAGATCTTTCACCAAATTTATCGCAACAGCAAATGCAAAGAACCCATAACACAGCTGCAAGCAATGTTGAGGCAAAGCTGAAACACCTTGCACACTGAGAATAGCCATGTTTCGATAGATCAATGCATACGGTGCCTTGAATTCACCATTTGGGTTGCCAATATCAAATGCATTGTAGAACAAAAAGAAGCATAATGGACCTATCACACAGCCTAAAGCTGTCCCTATAGCCTGGCTAAGAAACATAGTTTTTGGAGATGTCAATGTTAAATGCCCTGTCTTAAAATCTTGCATTAAAATGCAAGAAATGTTAACTACTGACTTTATCAAACCACAACCAGCTAAACCAGCAATGACACCATGTTCTTTACCAGCCAATGCAGCCATCATGAAAAGTCCCACTTTACCATAGTTATACGCCATGTTTATGTCTGTCAGACCTGAGCCATACGCGTTGCAGAAAGCTAAAGACGGAGCAAAAAGATAAGCTAGGATCACCCAATACCATCTGATCTCATGGAAAATCAATGGAATCATAATCACAGCAATAGTCCCCAATGCTAAATACCCTACACCTCCAATCCACATTGGAATTCTTTCTCTAACAAACGCTTCATCGCATTTCACATCCTCTGATTTCTTCTTCTGCCTCACCCCTGCTGCTGATATATCTAGTAATCCAACTATTTGATTAATCATCATACATACATACATACATAACAGTACTTATAATAAAGCTAAATTGAAGTTTACCTGGACTTAGATTTTTGCGTTTGAACCTCTCGTGAACACTAGACAGTGTGAAATACAATATCTTGACAAAATTGTAGAGCCCATCACCAAGGAGGAGCGCGATGGAGATGAAGACCTATATATCAAGAGACATACAGTACTATAAAACTGAAAAAAATCTGTAGCAAAATTTGGAGAAAGATTATTAATTAACCTTGTAACCATTAAGGCTTTTCATACTGGATTCTGATATATCAGCAGGGAACCATTCTCCTTTAAGTTTTCCAATGAGAGGCCACATAACACCCCATGAAAGAATTGCCCCAAGAAGCAATGATATGTTTACTATATGTGGACATATCATTCCAGTTCCCACATAAGTCAAGCTAAAATCAAAGTAAAATCTACACCACAACAGAATCTATATGTTAGGCCATCCTCAAAAAAGAAGAAGCAAAATACATCAACAACCCCTAGTAAATTTCATTTAGACACTCAAAGTACGGCTTGTTCTGTATACATGATAAAGTGGTCATATCAGACACTTTCAAGGGGTTGTCGATGTATTCAACCAAAAGGAAAAAGACATACGTTTGTTTCCAGGCTTTTAATCCAAAAGTAGGAAACTGTTGAAATCCACAATCTTGTTTGCCAGTATAAAACCACTGAAAGAAAGCCCAGCTAAAACTATAGGAAAAAAACTTGAGGAAACCTTTCACTTGCTTTCTGCAAAATAATCAACAACTTGTATTAATAATTTGACATTACTTAAAAAAAAGAAAGTTTCCTTAAAGTAATTTTACCTAGCTTTTTTATCATTCTTTCCATGAAATCCATTAATTAGAACAGCAGTTGCCATTCCAGTTGGAAAAGTCAACTTGTAATCCACTATCAAGACCTGTGTATATATAATTGCAAAACAATGTTGATTTCATCAATTAATTATGTAAATTTAAATGACTATTAACAACTTAAAGTACCTTTCTAAGTGGAACTAATACAAAAAGTCCAATAAAGCAAACTACAAGAAGATATCCAATCATCCAACCAATTTCAAGTTTCTTATAACTGTCTGATGTATTTCCAACTGTTCCAACCCCTGCTAGTTCATATGTTTTCTTATCCATTCCCAATAAATAAGATCCTAGTCCACCTGAAAATTCAAATATATTAATAAATAAAAGTTGCCAAAAACAAACAGACATAATCAAATACATTATGATAATATACTACCTCCAAGAGCAATGCTGTAACACGCGACAGAACATGTTTGTATCATGGTATTTTCCTGTCTTGTGAAAGGAACAGAGACGAACCCGAGCTTTTTAATGATCTTAGTCCATGCCTGAATGAAAACATAGGCAAGAAGAGCAGCTGATACATTGAGATTAGGATTGATCCCAGTTGTGAGGTTCATTTTCATTTGTATCACACTGTAAATGCTACCAATAATTGTACTAGCAATTATTCCTCGTAACGTGATCTGTTTTGTCCAAGGTTGAATTCTTATCGCGCTCTCAGCCAACTCTTCCTCCTCCTCTTCCCTCTCCACGCGTTCCTCGCGAACTTGCTCTAGTTCTGTGTTGTTATTATTCATGACTTCAACTGCAACAATTCAAAAAAGAGTCACACTTCAATAATTATTATTTTTTCTAAAAAAAATGGATAGAAAAATTATACCTAGCTAGATGAAATGTTAGCTTCAATGGTACAAGTTACAAATAAAATTCATACAAGTAAAAAGGGAATATAATGAAGTACAGCTACTAATAGTTCTTGGGAATATTTTTACCAAAAATAAGATATTAAACTGACAGAATGAAGTGAACAATTCCTAGAGCTTCTTCATATGGGATCTGGTCCCAGAATTTTGGATTTTGTACATTTTTTTTACTCATATAATATTGCCTCCTGTAAGTTGACTATTTTATTTTTGAACAAAGTCTATCAAAAACAATCTTTCTACCCCACAAAATATGAATAAAGTCGGTATATATCCTACAGATCCACTTATGATATTATACTGGTTATGCTGTTGTTTGTAGTGAATTTTATGATGAATATTTAGTATTTTCTCATGTTACTAAGAAAGAAAAATATATATTTATGTATATATCCACAAACACACAAAAAGGAAGAAAAAATAACCACCATATATGGAGAGAGTTTATTTAACAAGTATATTGCTGGCATGCAGACCTTATTATTGACCATTCATGCATTATTGGGATCGTGGTTGGATGAGTCGGAATTTAAAGCCGGTGGGTTTGAGATTTTAATATTATTTTTTTAAGTTATTGAAGTATAATTAATAATTTGTATATATTTAATTAATTTTAAATATAAATATAAAATTTAGACGAAAATTATTGAGTTCGACTTCGCTAACCCGTAAATAATACTTAGGATATAATTTAATTTCTATGGCACTAATATGATCGATTAAGCTATGATAGAACTGGAATTTTTACTTTTGAAAGAACATAAAAAAGACAATGAAATTCAATATGTTTATATATGCAACATAATTTTTGGAAGAAAACGTGTCAATGTTTCGATAAAAATGACTCTGCTATATTTGATATAATATATATTATGTGGATCATATAAAATTATCTTATAGTTACATTACAACTTACAAGAAACTTTTTAGAACAAGCTTAATATGGTAACTTAAAAGAGAGTAATATAACATTTTATATAGGCATAATAAATTAATGTGCCATTCAACTTGATTTTATTTTATATGTATGCCCTTCAATTTTGGGTGTTTACAAGTAGACACTCAAACTTGTATACAGTTGAACAAGTAGACACATGAGTCCTACGTGGCATAAATACACATAAGACACCATGTAGGATGCAAATTACCATGTAGGATGTCACGTAGGACATATCTGTCTATTTGTGCAACTTTATACACGTTTAAGTGAAACACTTGTGCACACCCAAAAGTTGAAGGATATAATTGTGGAATGAGGCCAAGTTAAAAGGTAAATTTATGTATTATATCTTTTATATACGATTATGTTAATACTTATAATATAATCTTTTTTAATTGTTTCAATATATATAAATAAATAAAATATGAATCCATAAAGATAATGTACTAGTAGAGGAGGTTCTTCCATCATAAAGTAACCCAACTTTTGGTTCATGTCTCTTTCTTTCTTTTGTGTTATTTTATTTATTTTTAATTTTGGAATCTACAAATAAACTAAATTTGAGCTCTTTAAAAATAAACCTTTTTAACATTTTTGGCCAAAGATGTGTATTAACCTGTAGTTCTCAAAAGGCTATATAAATATATTCGAATATTATGATTGTGAATTATTTTCGAATATAATGAGTGATATGTCAATTATATATGAATAAAATAAAAGATGAATAAGAGAGGTGGACAGTGGAAAATTCATTCATCTTTAGCTGATTGGCTAAAAGAGTCAAAAAGATTCTTCCTGTTGGTTGCTTGACAAATGACAACTAATTAAATATTCTAAATAATCAAATTTAAATTAATATGAAGTCGTTTCTAATAGAAAATATTTTATATTAAAATAAAACTAAATTGATTGAGTTTCAAAATAAATATATTCCATCAAAAGAGAAAGAAAAATGATGATGCTTAAAATTGGACAAGTTGGAACTTACATGTTCCAGACAAAAACTATTAAAATAAGAAATTAAAGGATTACAAAAAGGTTTTTAAAGAGAACAAAATATTCCTAACATTTAATTTGTTCATTTCTAGAAAAAATATCTCTCTTTTTACATCTCTTTAATTCTAGACTATAAAATTAAAAAATAGTTTGATATATTCTATATTTCTTCACAAAATTTTAAAAAATTCTCAAATTTAATACCATAAAATTAAAACCAAAAAAAAAAAAAATTAAAACGAAGGGAATATTTTTTGGGGGAAGTAAAAGAGTAAAATGTGTCACAGTATATCTAAAACATCATACTATATATAGACTATAGCTAGGGAGAACAAAGTTCAGCCTAGCTAACTAGCCGAATCCAAACACTAGTGAAAATATTAATTATTACATATTGTCATACTGCAAGAATAATAGTATTACTATTTTTTTTATATATATATACACTAGTGAGTGAGAGAAATAATTGGGATATAAAAATAATCTTTGTTTCATTTTGACTGATATAATTCAAACAAGTGGGCTATAAATATCTATAGGTATGGCCACAAATTGGACTTTTTGTACTTGACTATTTGATTAGTAAAACAAGATCCAAACATTGTTTAATGAAATAATTAGAGTGTTTAAGCAATTACTTAGGAAACATTTAGCTGAAAAGTAGGCATTAGAAAGAGAGGAAGACGTGGGGACTGACACCTAACTACTTAATCATCCTCCTTTCTTAACTCTTAATCAATTATTACATGTAGTACAAAATTTGTACTAATCCACTTTAGTTCTCAAGCCTTTTCAGATTAAAGATCTTCATTTCTGCATAAAAGAGATCTCATTTCCTCATGTCCACCTTGTTCTGTTAATATTCAAATGATTTATTTGCTTTGTTATTTTTTACTTGTTCAATATATTAAAAAAAAAAAAAAATCTTCACATGATCAATTTAAAAGAAATACTCTCCTAATTATTTTATCCTTAAATGACTATTTCTAAAACGTATTAAAATACTCTTAATCAAATTTAGATTTTCACAATATAGTGAAAATATATTTAAACATATTATTGGACAAGTTTAAAATAAATAGCTCGTCAACTTATACCATAATTAATGCTCAATGACATACATGGAATTTGTGCAAATGGTATATATCTTCTTTGTTATGGCAAATCAACTTATATGCTTTGCAAAGCTCGCAAAGGTAGAGTTGATCTTTTCCATATATACTTTATTATTAATCTCGTAATTACCAGTGTCATGTAGCTTCTAATTACAGTTAAATTAGTAGCATATAATTAATGGATTGATTTATCTTTTTATTTGTGCCTACCTCCACTACTTTTAGTGGAGTATCATCATCATCATCATCTCCTTGTTGAAAGCAACAAGAATAAAGAATATTATAAAAATCAGAAAGATGATAGTTAACAAAAACAAACTATAATCAAATGCAGTTAAGATTATTGTACTTAATAATTTGAGTCAATGGATGTTTCAGTTATAAGGGTATGGGACATGGTACTATTTAGATATTTGAACTAAGTTATTCTAATTGAACATCTTAATTGATTCTAATAAAGCGTGTTTCAATTAGATACTTTTCATTCAAATCTTGAAAGAGAAATATTTTGTGTGTGTTTTCATTTAATTTATCTATTAAATAGTTAAGTTAACCACATAAAGTATGTTATCTCTGTATAATATATCAATCTCAAGTAGAGATATCTTGAGTTTACGACTAGTTAATACAAATGCGTATAATCAAAGAAAATAATATGATAAGAAAGTTGATTTTTTTTTTATCCACAAACTAGTTATATATGGTCCAAGTTGAAAATACCCACAAAGACACTCAACATGCATGTGTTAGCCATGAACTAAAGAAAAAAAAAAGAGTTGAAAACATCCACTATCAGTTAAACTAGATCCCTCCTATAGTAGTGTGGGGTTAAATTTTGAGTCCACATTTTTAGAAGCATATCGAATCTATTGACTTGATTAATCTGAATTTTAGTCGTATACTATACATTTTAGAAATTTGATCAATCACAAACTTTTAGCTAAGAATGAAAAAGTTATATTTTTACCATTTCATCATATTTCCATACGTGTGCATTTGTTATTCGATCGAGTGAGAATTAATAGAACAGTAAGGACAAAATTATTCTCATAATTTCTACAATGACTTTTATGGTTAAAGGAAAATGTATATAGAAGAATATATAAAGGAACAAAAATAAAAGGTGTTTTATCAACAATTGCATAAAATGTCTACCTTAGAAATAGAATACAAACAATAAAAAGAATATGATAGTTGATTGATTGGTAAGAGAGGCAAACACACGCCACTTGATGGATGCTTCCAAATTCGAAAGTGACAATGTTTCACTGATCTTTAAGTCAATGGTTTATATCAATTTGCAACTATAGAAAATTCATGACATTTCCCCCCTAGCTACTAATTTTATTCACCTCCCTTCATTTCCTCCATTAGTATTTTCCTTTCTAGAAGTTTAGTCTCTTTCAGATTTAATTTCATCTTTAACTATTAGTTTAGTCTCTTTCAGGTTTAATTTCATCTCTAACTATTCATTTCCTCCATTAGTATTTTCCTTTCTAGAAGTTTAGTCTCTTTCAGATTTAATTTCATCTCTAACTATTAGTTTAGTCTCTTTCAGGTTTAATTTCATCTCTAACTATTAGTTTACTTAATTATTCGTACAACAGAAATTCAAAAAATCTGATTTTATATCTTAAGAATCTAACTGAAAAAAGGTAAAAAGATCGAGTGGAAGAAAAGAGAAATCTCGATAACTCAAAAATTGTGAAGTACACACCTTTAATTTATATATAAGATCAAACTTGATATATTGTCATCTTTGATCTTTATTATCAAGCAATTTCATGATCAATAACGTTAATTAAGAAACACACACGCTTAATCTAGCTCCATACTTGTCCAATATATACCTTCTCTGGCTAAATACTTGGTCACACGTCCGTCAAATCTTACAAATAAAATTTGTTAAATATTTAACGGAAATAAAAAAACGCTCATTGTTGAGTTTTGACAAACTTAAAAGTGAACCCAAGAACCTTTTTACTTTTTTTCTCTTTTTCTTGTTTGGTGACGGTACTTGAATAGCCATCAATCAGTTATTAATTAATTGATACTACATGATATATATAAATTATATATAAAGTTTCAACAATTAGCTTAATGTTCCCAAAAAGCACAATTGAGGATACAAAAAAGTATAATGAATATATTTAAGTAAACCTACACGATACTTTGTATTTTGATGGGGTGATATTAACATTTAACGATATATATATTGGGACGACATATTCTTCCATTTTAGGGAAAACCGCCCACTAAAAATTTATGAATTTCAATATCGTGAACATAAAATCTTGTCCATCCCATTACACGATATGATTTGAACATTATGTTAATGACTTTAGAGGTGACCATTCCACTGTACAAGTTAGTTGGGGTGGGGGGATTCCCTCACCTCCCCCACTATCCATAAAAAAGTAGCATACCAAGTTACCAACTTTATGTGTCCAATATCTCCCATAGAGCTGAAAACAATGCGAGGTAACCTATACAAATCTTACCAATAATTTATTGTGTTCATCCCTAAGCCTTAACATATATGTGTCTAAAAATAATATTTTTTTAAAAGATTTAAAACAACTTGTTGATAACTCTCTTGTGATTTCCAGTCACTTAGATTAACTATTATCCAATTTCAGTCCACATTCCTGCCATGACCAGCCAAAATTATTCAAGGACTAAGAGGGTGTTTGGATTGACTTAAAAGTTGGTCAAACATACTTTTCAGTTAGTTTTTGACGTCTAGAAGTGTTTGACAAGTATAAAAAAATAACTTAAAATAAGTAAAAAATGACTTATAATAAGTTAGGAAGTGTTTGACAAGGTAAAAAATGACTTAAAATAAGTCAAAAACCAAAAATAGATCGCCCCCTACTTTTTATTTTTCAACTTAAAAGTTATTTTATTTTAGTTTGACTTTTTATTTTTAACTTAAACGCTTATTTTTTTAAGCCGTGATCCATTTCATAGAAGGATGGCCCAATACACATTTGTGAAGTGGACCTGGTGTTCTAATACCCACAACTTCAAACAGGCCCAAAATGGATACTGTACATATTGCCCAAACCAAATGTTTCTAGTATTTGCACTGCTCTATTTATTAATGAACAACTTTCACATATAGCAAACACAAAATTCATATTTGTACGCTATAACAAAGTTTTCATAATTGCGCTCCATAGCAAACATAAATATGTATATTTCGCTATACATATATAAAAGAAAACAGTTGTATAATCTGTTTTGGTATACATATACAAAAAGATCAATTGTATACAGTGAGAGAGGCGAGTGAGCGAGCGAGATCTGGGAGAGGAGAGAGAGGGGAGCGAAAATATATGTATATATACAATTTTCATGCATTTTATACATTTGCGTTTTTGTATAAAGTGAGAGAGGCGAGTGAGAGAGTGAGATCTGGTAGAGGGGAGAGATGGGAACAAAAATATATGTATATATACAATTTTCTCTCGCTTTATACAAACACAAACGCATTTTATACAATTTGCGTTTTTTGTATAAAGTGAGAGAGGCGAGTGAGAGAGCGAGATCTGGGAGAGTGG
>JAJOOS010034744.1:0-18346 GCA_029582725.1 Solanum chiquidenum | reverse complement strand
ATATAGAGAGAAACAACCTCAACCAATTCACACGGAATACATGGGAGGTTCACACAAGTGATAACGTATCAAGCTTGTGACCCACAAATTCTCCCCCTAACCAAAACTCTCAAAGCCCTTAAGACTACATTGTGAATGCTGATTAAGTTAGAAGGAACAAACCTATATTTATAGGGTCCTAAACCTTTCCTACAAGAAAAGGACTAGTCAAAATATTAAACTTTTTCCTAAAAGGAAAACCTATTTATGGTAAGAAACTCAGGGCAAATAATACCCAACAGTAATTGCCTCTAAGAAGAATATTAGCAATATTCAAGTTATTGCCGTTAATTAACTGTCACTAAGGATATTTTTTGTGTAGTGACGAGGCAACTTTTGAGAACAATATATTTAAATTAATATTAGAATCAATGGGAATTCTTTCCGTCTTCATTTGATTTTTGTGTAATAGTGTGATGTTAAATATACATCATATATATATATATAAATATATGGTTTATATACTTATATATTATTTATACAATCTAGTATATTACATATTCAATATATATCAGTGTATAAATATTGTATAATAGCATGTGTATATATATACATTTCTTATACATAGTTATACATTATATATACATAGTTATATTCATTCGCCACTTGCAAGTAGAGGTGTTAAACATGTGAGTTGAATTGAATTTGGATATGTTAAAATTTTAATGACTCAGTTTAAAAGTTATTTAGGTTGAAACATGTTGGATTGAAATGGATGAAAATAGGGTTATAACCAAATTTCCTCAATTCTAATTAAAATTTTAATTCTTTATTTGTTTTCTTATAATTTATTTGCATTCAAAATTTAAAAAATTCTTATATTATGGCTATATATAACATATCAAATAAAAAATATTTTTTCAAAAATATTTAAATAGAGCTTCTTATGGATCAATCTAAACTACACATCAATCTAATTTTAAAACAAATTTAATTGAACAATCAAAATGAATTGAATTAATAAAATAAGTGAATTATTAACGTATCCGCGAGTAATACTACAAGAATCTAAAACTATTAGAAGGACACGAAACTTGTGTCAAATAACGAGCCTTATTCAACACTTGGTAGAGAACCTATACACATTATATTACATGAAGATACCTAATAAGTTATCAGCAAAGTGATAAGGATCTTAATTATATTTTGTTGGACCACTTTTTGAAAAATAAATTCAGGTATAGGGGCTAAGATATACAATTAAGTCCCACTTTGATTATTTGACTAATTTAAATTTGTATTATATAAGATTAAAGAAGTATGTTAAGTGTGCCACATTGGATGCTGAATATATTGGTTATCTCTTTATATGATTTTGAATAATTGTTATCTTATGAATCATATATTTTTTTCGGATTGAGTTTGAATCAAATATATTTCTTTATATGGTGATAAGAATCTTACTCTAATTCGATGTTATTGTGTCATAATAGTGACCTTCATATGTTATATATGTTATTCACACTCCAATTGATAAGTCAAGAGTGCAGAGTGTTAAATATACATTTTATTTGAAAGAAACATATTATTATCTTTTTATATGGTCTTAAATAATTCTCGTTTCATGAGCTATTTTTGGAGTTGAATGTATACTATTGATCTCTTTACAAAAAAAAAAATTGAAATTTGAAAAAAAGTTTAATACAATATTGCTCATATGACAAATTCTTAACCTGGCTCTCATCCAGCCAAGTTTTCAAGTGTCAATAGTAGCCCATGAGAAGGAAAATAACAGAATAAAATAGACTAGGATTTATAAATGAATTCATTATTTTTTTTAGGAAACTTATTAACATGTACAATTCGATTAAAATTAATTATCAATATGATTGAAATATACTTTAGTCGTTATTTTTTTTCTTGATCTACTTTCAATAATATTGTATATGTCAATTCATGTTGTGAGATAAAGGTAATGAATGATTGAGATGATTTTGGATATACCTTTTCAATTATTATTGAAAATTGACTCATCTTTAAAGTTAGAGATTGAAAAGTCACTCGAAAAGATGACCAGCTGGATTTGAACAATCACATTGAGATATGTTATCTTCAATTTTAAGACATTTTTAAAACCAATTATATCCTAACAAGGTTGGTCACAGATCGATTTGAATCGATTATTGATTAAAATTAAAATCAAATCAATTTAATCAATTTTTAAAATATTAAAATTAAACTAAATTATTATCATCAAAAATGATAATACATTTATTGATTTTTTATTTTTTTTAAATTTTAATTTGATCCGATTGTTTAATTATTAAATATTAATCATACATAAAAAGAAAACATGGAAAATAGAAAAATAAATTAGTTAGCAAAGAAAGATAACTAAACAACCCCACTAGCCACTCCTTATGACCTGAAAAAAATAAATCGAACCATCTCACTACAACATGAGAGGGGTAGTTACGTAGTAACTCCTAACTCTTAAGACACGAGATAAAATCTTACCAATTTTTTAAAATAAAAATAATCAAAAATCACATTAAGTGATTTAGAAATATAGGTATATAATAATATACATAAATAACCATATATTTTTTATGTGTTTGGTTATAATATAACTATATAAGTACTACTATTTTTATTAAAATGATCGAAATGCCCTAAGAGCTATTTTAGGAAATTAGATTACAAGTTACAGAATTGAAATGGGAGGTAAAGGGTCAAAAATGTCCTTAAACTATGTGAAAGGAATAAAAATGTCATCCGTTTATAATTTGGCTCAAAAATTCTCTTACCGTTAATACTTTGGTTCAAAAATGTCCTTGTAGTCAATATTTTGGTCCAGAAATGTCCCTATAGTTACAAAATGGGTCAAAATGTCCATTTCCGAATAAATATATTATTTTTTCTTTTTAAACACATCTTCTTCCTAATTAAAATAGTATCAAAGAACAATATTCTTGTTTTCTTTCTTCTAAAATCACTTTAACAAATAAAAATGTAGGAAATATTTTTTTCCTTCTTAATCTCATTTTATCAATTAAAATAGAGTAACTTCATGTACCCTTTCGACAGATAATATATGATCATAGTATATCCATCATTAATTTATATTTATATAACGATAAAAAATAATGATGATAAAATAAGAAATATTTTTATTTTTTATTTTTTTCTAAATTGAAGTAAGATAATCATTTGCTAATTTTAAAAAAATACTATTAGAAAAAGAATGTGTTTAAAAGAAAATAATAATATATTTATTTGGAAAATGAGCATTTATGACCCATTAAATAACAATAAGGGCATTTTTGGACCAAAGTATTGACGGCAAAGATATTTTTGGACCAACCTACAAACGGAGGGCATTTTTGTTCCTTTCACATAGTTTAAGGGCATTTATGAACCAAAGTATTGACGGTAAGGACGTTTTTTAGCCAAACTATAAACAGAGAATATTTTTGTTTTTTTCATATAGTTTAAGGATATTTTTTACCCTTTTCCCTTGTTAATATAGTAAACACATAAAAATGAAGGGACATAATTAATATATCGTGCATGTCAATAATTTTAAAGCTTATCAACATATAGTAGTCAATAGTTATATAATCCTTTTATAATATGGTTGGACAAGGATGAACCAAACTAGCCACGAGGAACACAATATACATCACTTTCATGACAAGTTGGAATTAATTAAAAGGAGGTAATTAGTCAACCCCACCATATTAAATACACTTTTAAGAAGAAAAAAATATAACTTTAATAAGTATGGAATGTCTTCGAAGAACATGACCAAGTGATGGTAAGTTGGTAACTAATCAATAATCATATATCGTGATTAGTGATCGGAATTAAGATTTTTAGTTTATGAGTTTTCGATTATAATTATTTTTATTTACTGAATTTTAAATAAATTATTAATTTGTATTAAATGAATTTTTAATAGGGCGAGCTATTAGGGACCGGCCTCAACTAGTGAACACATCTATTTGCTATGAGATAGGCTTGTAAATAATCTTAAGGTAGTCATGAAGGAAGTATAATGAAATTACGATTTATAATCAGTTTCAACGCTTCTATATTTTAAATTAAAAAAATTAGAATTGTATCAACTAAAGTTTAGACTCGGAGACTAAGAGTAGTTACATCAATCTGACATCGTATCATCATATATAAAAAGAGTTAAATAAGCTAAGATATATTAGAAAGAGCAATATCATCATTCATTCAGTTACATTAATTGAATGGGAAGACCGACTACTCCAAGAGCACTCATCCATAAACCGGTTACTGGTACAAACAACATAAAGAAATATAACCAACGTTTTATTGGAAAAAAACAACTCCAAACACTTAAAACTAAGAATCTCATATTACACTTACACATTAGAACAAGAAAAAGAACTAACAAAAAATACTTCTAACTAGTTTACTTTATTCTTCAACTACTAAAGTTTTACATAAAATTCTCAAAAAACACAGAATTTGTCACTTCTATATATACAAGAAATCTGCAGGACGTCCAGAATATGTAGTAGCAAATGATCTTGTAGTAAATTCATGTTTCCTATTTCCTCCATCGAATCGATTCACTTTGCTCTCAGCATGAAACCTTGTCATTGGCATAATAGGCTCATAAGTCTTGAAATTCCTCTGATGCATCTCCATTGATGATTTTTCACTAACTTTATATGCATCTCCCACAACTCCTACAGCTTTATGACTATTACATCCCAACAGAATGCCCGAACGACGTTTAGCCTTGTCTCTTCCATTTTGTGAAACTGATCTATTGGAGTTGGTTGTTGTTCTAATTGAGGGTATTTTGACTTCTTCTATATCAGACATTATAGAGAAATCAGCTGCACTAGCAGTGACAACACTCCAATCAATGCTAACTTCACTTGGAGCATAACAGGACATACAATCTGAGCCCTGTCTAACAAGACTTGGATTTGCTGTGTTGTTACTTGGGAAGCTTTCGATTTCAAATAAGTCTGAACTTGCATCGCTTTCTGCGTAATCTTCTTCATATGTTCCATTTGAACTTGCACCTATGTTGATGATGTCGATTTCTCCAGCTTTCGGAACAATTGCATCCCATGTTAACATGCCTATGTTCTTCTCAAGACTCATTTTGCTTCTTTCTTTCTCTGTTATTGGAAAGCCAAACACTTCTAGTGACTTTCTTGATTCTTCTTCTTCTTCCTTGTGCAATTGTATCTTCACTCCTGGATTTGGATTTCCACCTTTAGGATCAAAAACAGGAACGGCGAAACGCTCATCTGATTTCAATCCAAGTACTCCTAATTCATCAATTTTCTTGAAGTGCAAATCTTGATGATTAGCTCCTATTGTACTAGACTCAGAACTTTTAGTCTTGATGATGTTTTGATTTGATTTTGAATATTTAACTCTGTTGAAACCTTTTTCGCGGAGTTGATCATCAATCTCAACAGAGTTCTTGTCTTTGCAGTAGCAATTGCAGCCAAATCTAGCAAGGAATTTCTTGCCATAAGATTTGTTATTAGTCTTTGTTGGCCGCGGCGGTTGATGATGTTGATGCTGATAATGATGATTTATTGAAACTTTCTGCAACAATGCACTTCTGCTATTCCAACTTGATTCTGAATGAATACTTGGAGTTAAAGGTCTAATCTTTTGCTGCAAAGAAACTATATCAGCAACAGGTTGATCATCATGAATCTTGTGTTTGTTTTGTGTCACATTATTAACTTCATCAACCCCTTCATTGAAGTATTTTTCTGCACTAAAGATGTCTATTTCTCCATCATCTACCTTCTTACTCAAATCTCTACTTGATTCAAGATTGAGTACAATGGTTTCTTCAGTACCATTGATCAAGTAAGAAGAAAATGAGGGATCAAGAAGATTGGTACTAGTACTTTTGGTGGCTTCTAGTTTGACCATAGCCATTGAGACTAAATTTTGTATTGGAGTGGAAAGAAAGTTTTTTGGTAAGGGGAAAAGGACTCACAAGAAGAGATTTTTGTAAAGAAAAATGGATTTTGGAAGCACTAAACTACAATAGGAAACTGATGTAAAAATAGTTTGGATGCAGATATAACAGAAATCATAGAAGGAAAAAAGGAAGCCAGTTCACTAGTGAAATAGATGGTGCCTAATAAAGCTATATACCTTTTTTCTTCCTTCCTATATTAGAGTTCTCAACATCAGATTGTGATTTTTCCTTTGACAACTTGTCCCACCTTTTAGGGTGTGTTTGGTATGGAGGAAAATTATCATCAACGACAATAACATATTCAGTATGATCCCGCAAGTGGGATTTGAGGAGGACAGACATTACTCATCTCTTGTAAGGTAGAGGTAGAGGTTGTTTTTAATTGGTATGACATGGTAGTTGCTCGTTCTTTGATGATTCGCCGGTCAGGCGGTCACTAGTAATAAGATAATACTTCACTAAGTCAATCAACACTAGATCTATCATCATAGATAAGAAAATAGGAAAATATTTTCTCAAAATGTTTTCATGTTAGGTTGGTCAAAATGTTGTGGAACCTCCCGGTCCCACTCCCGCCCCCACCATCTCGAAAATATTTTATGCTTACTTATCAACTATCGAAAAAATAAGTAAGAAAATAACTTATTTTTCAGGAAAACAATTTCTGTCGAAAATGTTTTACTTTATACCAAACACACCCTTAGAGTTTTAGTACTTACAAGAACTTTCCCACTTTTTGAAAGTAGTACTCTTTACACTTTCTTTTATTCAACTTACTATTTTCTTAATCTTTAACTCTAATTGAAGAGAAAAATATTTTTTCAGAAAAATGACTTTTGTCGTACCAAACAAGCTTAGCATGTAATGATTTTCTAGGTAGCTAGTTACTTTCAGCTTTGCAATTATCAACCATACTGCTATAATTTCTATAGTAGAGTAATAAAATTTGAATATGTAGCAGAAAATGCAGAATATTTGCTTGTCCTTTATGGAATATAATTAATTTGTTTTAAATATGGTGTAGAAGTAGATGAGGTTAGAAATCTATCAAAACCAGAAATCATATCAATGCAGTTACCCCACATTAGCTTATGCTTTAGCTATCACAAATTATAACAAATAAGAACAAGTCGATTTAATGGTGTTATGTGAATTTTGGCCCATAAAGACTGCTGGCCACACAAGATTCACAATATCTAACAACATTTACAATCAAATCTGTGTATGAACAGATAATAAATTTTTAACTCATTTGGTATCAATAATGTTAGATCATTCATGTATACATGCTCCTTGTCGGCAAATACTTCTGCAGAGCCACGGATTCACATACTACTTGATGCACACAACACAAGATTTTACAACTCAATTACCAACATGTAAGGTGGGGTATAGTCCCACCACCACCGAGGGGCGGCGTAGGATGGTTGAGATTCCTTCACACTTAACCAGATGTCACAATCTAACGCCAATGATGTCATATATTGTCCGCTTTGACCTCACAGATTTGTCCCTTCAGCTAAGCTATCATCGAACTCAAAGGCGTGTGTACCATTGGAACTTGTTTTATGCCTTATAAAGATCTTCTCTTTCCTAATCCTTAGGATGCACCTTAGGTTGATGGAGATTATGTTATTTGACTTGCTTTTTAGGTGCAGATGACTAATACGCTGTATTTAGATCTTAGTTTAACTTTAAAACAAAATTTGTCTCAAATCATTGACCCTACTGTCAATCCTAGTAGCCTAGTGACAACTCTAATCACTTGTCATTCAAGCAACAGGGAGGCCGAACTAAAATATTGAGTTTATGTGTTCTGAATTCTAGAAAATGCAAGTTACGAGTTTGGTCTAACCCGATACTAAAACTATAGCTCCACCCATACTAGTCAAGTGTAACTTGAGGTACAATAATCTCAAATATAAAAGAAGTGCAGAGTCATGATGTCTATGGTTTTTTGTGATCAGATCAGTGTCCTGTGGTTCACTTCCACTTTATGTATTCTTTGCTCTTTTTTTTTGTCAAGGATGTATCTTCATGTTATGTATAAAGCTACAGCTCTCCCTCATTCTATTGAAAAGAAAACAATTACTGAATCAAGATATCATATCAGAAATCAACTAGATCAAGATTCCACTTTAATTGAACAACACATTACAGAGTCTATATATCGAGGGAAGAAATATTCCTAAGGACTTTCGAAAAGCTTCATAATAATCCCATGTTGCTCGGTTTTTAGAGTCATTATCTAACGAGACATGGAACAGATAAAAAAATGAAGACAGTTATAAACGCTAAATCATCTGGTATAATTTATGGATCCATCAAGACTAAAGATATGCCATGGAGTCTCCTCTCAAGGGACCCTGCTCGATCAAAATTTCTAGTGGTGGAATGTCTTGCATAACCATGGGTTTTGTATTCATAAGATGTTGGTCTTCCTGATCCATACGAGTTCAAATGGTCAGACAACATCTTCGGTGGCATCTCATTGCGAGGATGTGGAGTTGGTATCACCCAGAGTCCAATATTGTTTGACAGCAACCAGTATTTTCTCGGGAACAAGGGGACCGTCCTCATGATCCATCAATTTGAAGTTCCACCTCATGCCTCCTATTATCTTCTTCACCTTGATCAGTACATCTACATTGTCTCTAAGAATAACAGCTCCTTCTGGACGCAAAATACGGTCCATCTCTAAGAGAATGTCTTCAAATTCACACCTATAAATTAGAAAAAGCTAATTTAGTCAATGATATCAATTCTTCTTCTTTTTTTCTATAGCTCCCTTTATCTGGAATTTTTTTTCTTTTCCTGGCTGGGGATCAGTAGGTGGGGGAGAAGTGAGTGACCAGAGTGACGAGCTGGCATTACTATTTCAACAAGAACAGTGTAATTACGAATAACAGCATATGAAGTCACTTAGCCACAGCACACGCAAACTTCCATACTTGATCTTGAGAAGGTTACTAACCTAAAATTTTAAGTGGCTGATCATCTAGTATCAGTGTATATTTACTTAAGTTACCTTCGCTTTTATCACATCACAATTAATTAGACCCTTTTACTTAAATAGCAACTAGGCATGGCCAACAATAGGACTTTCAATAAAGGAGCTGCAATACCAAAGTGCTATTAGGCTCTTTACCTAAATGAAGAACATGCTAAGTAAATTAGCAATATAAATAAAATAGTGAAGATAAAAACTTACTTGTCCTTGTATAAACTGAAAAGGCCACTAGCATGAATGAGATCATATGTCCTTGGGTATGTAGAAAATGCTTCACACCTGAATCAGAAGATAACTATATGATCAGAGGATAGCTTTCTCTTACATAAGGAAGAGAAATAAATAGAAATAAAGTAAAACATAACGCTACTATCTTCCTTGTGAATAAAAACAAAGATAAATTTGATACAAGCTATTTACTCAAACAGCATACTGCATTTTCTTGACATCCTTTTTGCTATTTCATTAAATCAGGAATATGTTCTGAGAGAAACAAATGAGAAAATTACTTTTGTATATATGGATCTTAGGTGCATTTGTGAAACATCTTCATGGTTTTAATAAGAGGTAATTTCATCAAAAATGAAATGCAGTAGTCATCTATTTTTTACACATTTAGACATTTACTTGGGTGGAAGTTTTGATCTTAGCTCCAGCATGTAAACAAAACACATTGAACCAGGGGAAAGGAGAGTTTCTATCATATGGTCCTATGCCTGTTAAATCAACAATAACAACATACCCAGTATAGTCCCACAAGTGGGGTGTGGGGTGTGGGGTGTAGTGAGACCTTTGTGGGGTAGAAAGACTGTTTTTGATAGACCCTTTGTCTCAAGAAAATCATTTTTCAGAATAGGTCTGAAAGAAATACAAGAGTAAAAAGCTATAATGAAAATATTGAAGAAAGAGAAGGACCGGTGTAAACACAGACTGAAATTGCATGACAAGAGTAAACACAGACTGAATTCCTAAAAAGTCAGATTATGAGGGAGACAATGAGAATAATTCCTGAAAAGATAGATTATGAAGGAGACAGCAATAACTACATCATCATCTCAATATCAGTACTATAGATCATTCTTCCCCTATTTGTACGTACCAGTCATGATAGATACCAATCAGTCCCCGTTCAAATATAACTCCCAAAGTATTCTTCTCAGCTATTGTTGGCATAACATTCATAACCCAAAACTTGGGAGAGTGAAGTGCTGCTGCAAAACCTCCTAGTCCAGCATTCATGTCCATAATGTTGCGGTACCTTCCAGTGTCCAGGAGTTTGTTGATCTTCTTATAAGCACTTACGTGCTTCTTCCATTTCTTGCTGTCTTCTTGATATTTCGCAACAGACACTCCAGAAACTAATCCATTGGCAATTCTTGGAGGAACAGCATAAAGTCTCTCAGGGAATGGCTTTAGACTCTCGTCTCCACCATTACCAGTGTTTGGTGTTATGCACATTTCCATTTTGTTGTACCTGAACCAAAGAGGTAAAAATAATGGATCAGACATGAGCTTGATTTTCAATATTGACACAATATGAACACAACCAAGACCACTGAAGCTGCCTCAGACAAAACACAGTAATCATGCATTTCAATATACAACCGATTTCAGGGTTGTATCACTTACTGCAAAATCACGAAGTATTCAAAACACAATACCAATCCTACTGTCACATTCAGCACAAAAAGGCATTTATAGATAAAAATGTGAATTACTTTAAGTTCTCTGGAAATCCCAAAACTAATAGCTGCAAAATTAAGCCAGTTAAAATACTCAATTCTATCAGAAACCAGTTTGGACAAAATGAAGCAAGGCTTATCTTGTTTATGGTCATCAAAACAGGACAGTGCTGTTCATCATGCAATTAGCTATAAGTTGATGTGTTTCTGAGGTAGTACATACATTGTGTTCAACAAGAATTAAGCAGCACCAATGGAACAATTTCAGCTGGCTTAATAAGCAGAAGTGGCTGTTGAATAATTAGATGACCAGAACTGTTAATAAGCGAATAGGCGAACAGATTGAAGTGCAGAACAAGTTTTGAAATTGCTTCTACGGTCAAACTAAGGATGTAACTAAATATGAAGGAAAATCTTACTTCTAACATACAGCTTAAATCATTAAAGAAAATTTTAAACTGACAGTAACATGTCCAATGTAATGAAAGAACCTCAGTCTATCCTTCTTCTTTTCGCTTTTTTAGGAAGGGCCTTGGCTTGGAGAGTTGAGATAAGTTGTAGCATGCACTAAGCCACTTCTATAACACAGTTCACTTAGTAAGTTAGCAATGTGTTATTTACCGTACCATATTATGGCAAATGGATTGTCCTGCATACTTGGTGAATTTTCTGCCACCTAGACAATTTAAATTCACATACTGAACCTTCTTGACATGCTATTCATTCGTAAGAAATAAATTTCTCAAGTTCTAGTAAGTCTAACTGGTGAGATGATCTAATTTATTTCTGAAGCACCTCAAGAGGAAACCTATTTCACAGTAGAATAGAGCTGCCACTCATGGGAATTGGGACGCATGAAGCACATTCACCTTTTCATTTTCCCAAGAGAAGATCTGAGAACCTCCAACGCATACAATTGAACTAGTAAGTATGATGACATACCAGACACTATCTGGATCAGAAGGTTTACAAACTCTGGCTGCAGAATTTTCTTGTGCAGAACGGCATGAGGCACTATCCTTTCTTTTCTGCCAAATAGCAGTCTCTCCCTTCTCAGATATCTTCTCCCAGCAAAGAAGTTTAGCAGCCTCTTCAATCTTCCTTTGTTCTTCCTCAAGATCCTCCTTGGGGCGTTGCCAGGCCTTAAAATTGACCTTCCAGTTGATAGGAGGTCCAGAAAGCACCCAGTAGCCTCCAGGTCTAAGAACTCGGTCAACTTCCATCATGAGGATTCCATCTACATGACAAATAAACAATTCATGCAATTCAAAAATAATTATCAGAAGGGGTGGGCCCATTATCCACCGAGTTTAGAAGGCTGTGATTGGTCCAAAGGGCGGGTCACAGGCGGATTTCTTGGTTATAAAAAAAAAAAAATCATTATCAGAAAGAAAATAATTAGCTAAAAATACAAACAAACAAGTAAACTGCATTTAACCATTTTTCTGGATATCAACATGAGATACATACCAGCAGCTCCCCATGGGATTAGACAACGAGAACAATGGGCCATATCAAAGGCTTTAGATGGATATGGCATTTTGATTGTTCCTAGTACACCAATAACAGCAGGCACACCTCTTTCCAGAGCAAACTGAACCTGAGCTTCATGTGAGTCTCTTGGGGCAAATGACATTGCTATGACGTTTCTTTTCCAAAGATAAGCACCCCAACTTGCAACCTAGCACAATTTAAGAAATTCTTAGCCAAAAACGCAACAGAATAACACATACGTTCCATGTAAGCAAAGACACGTGTGTTTAGAGAAGAAAGAAGTTCACAAAGCAGGAAACGTACCCCACAACCAGTGTCCAAAGCAGTCCGAACTGTCCCATTTTCGATTGGGACAACTGAAGCAAGCTGATCAATATACTTATCTGCTCCTTGAGGGAATTGTGTCCCTCCTCCTGGGAATCTAAACACGTTACCCTCATATTGAACCCAGTTCTGAATGGCCTTCTCAACAGTCAAGCTCTTATATGGAGCATTGGCATAGGGAACATAATCCCGACTTTTTGGCCACGGAAACGGGGTAACATATCCCTTAGGTGCTGGAATAAGGCAATGTAACTTCTCTTCTTGAGGTGGACAATGCCTTTCTCGGTAGTTCATATTTTCCCTTGAGAAAGTCATAGCACGCTTTTGATCTTGACATGGTGTATAATCAGTGTACTGAGGATCACATGGCTTGAGTTCCTCGACTTCTTCCGACTCATCAGTACCGCCTGCTTCGCCAGCATGACGAGTTTCAAAATTGAGATTTGGTAGTATATCGCAATTCTCGCCAGCAGTCTTGGTGACAGCCACTGCTATACTATCTCCTTTCCCAAACCCACTTCTTTGCCATGCTCCAAGTAAATAGAAGAAGCAGCATAGACCAGCTATTATAAATATTGATACAGAAGTCCTAGTCCTATTATCCCCTGAGTTTTTGCCCGCCATTGCAGCCCTGAAATAATTTCAGTACCTCGTTAGGATTGAAAAGGAAATACAAATGCAGATGCACATTTCCTTCAAGTGATAAAAAGATGCAAGGAAATCAAGACATCACTAATTGCATATAACATGGCCTTTCATAATTTAGAGTAAGAAAAATACAAGCTTGTAGCTAGATCAGAATTCAGAGTGTGATAAATGGTTATTGAGGTCTCAAGATCTTAATTTTTCTACACATAGGCATATTATTTCAAACAAATTTTCAAAGTTCCTCCTCACATCACTCTCATAATGTAAGGGATCTCTCCATGCCAACCCTTTCATGTCAAATGCTATCAAGTTCCTAAAGTTAGTCGAAATCAACTAAAACCAAAACGTAGACTTAGATCAGATGAAGCTCTCATTCCCCAAGCCATGGATACGATCAGAAGTTGAATAATTGCAGATCCAGCATGATGAAACCAGCATAACTTTCAAACACTCAAAAGTCCCTTCTTGGACATCCCACAAAAATTGGATCTTTTAAGCATTCAAAACTTCACAAGGATCAAAATCAGATCTTTTACTAATTCCAGAATTCTGGTCTACATAACACTTAGCAGTCTAGTGCTTAAACCAAACACTTAAATAACATATCTTTACTCCAAACATAATAAAACAAAAACATCAAACAAACACAATGCACTACCAAAGAAGAAACCTTTTAGCCAAGAATTACATACCACAATAAATGCTCAACAACACAACTTTCATTTAAATCAGCTAATCAAATCAATGATCAATATCACCTTAAAAAACAAAAGAACAAAAAAGGGACCAGATTTAAAACATAAATGAGCTCAAAAACGTTTTTTAAACAAACCCCACCTGTCAAATGAATCAACTAAACAAGAAAACAAATCCAAATCACAAAGTTCCAATGATTAAATAAACAGATCACAGCTAACATATGATTCAAGAATCACATACCAATGGCATGAAAATATTCCAACAATTCCTTAAATGATCTCCAAAAACTCTTCTTTCCCCTTTATTTCTTTTCCTTTATCAACAGACAGAAATGGGTTATGGGTCCAGTCCTTAAAAAATTCCAAGAAACGAATTTAACACAAACCCCACTTCAAAAATCCAAACTTTATTTCATAAAAATCGTTTCTTGATGATTTTTTTAACCAAATATATCATAATGACACGTCTCCTTCTCTCTATCTATCATACAAAGACAGAAAAAATGGTACTTTGAAGAAAGTGAAAACTCGGGTTTGGTTGTTTTCAGTTTGCTAAATAATATGAATCATTTTCGCATTTATTTATTAGTATAAATAAAAATGGAAAATTTGGGGTACAAAGTGTTCACCAATGAGATCCCAGATCTGTATAAGGGACCCACGCGCGAATTGATTGGAAAATGAGGGACCTATATTGTATTTTAGTAAAAATCTAGCAAGGAGAAGGAGGACTTTTGCCGGTGCTAAGGTTGAAGCTATTTTTGGTTTGAAGAGACAAAAAAGGTAAAAAACTAGGGGTGGTAAATCAACAATGTGACTATTATTTTCGTTTTAATTTATTTATCTTAGTTTATTTTTAAAATAAATTAATTAATTTTAACTTTTCACATGATATGCTTAAAATCATAAGTAAATATTAATAACACAATTGATTGACTATCTGTGTTTTAACTTTTTTTTCTTGGTTTCTCATTCCTTTGTAATTTTTCTTTTTAAAAATATACACGGAGAGTAAATCACAAAATTGAAAAATATTTAAGTATATTTTTATGTCTCAATTATAAATGAATTATAATGTTCAATAAATAATAAATTGTTTATTATAACAACACTTAGTAAAGGCCCCACTAAGTGAGGCTGGGAGGATAGAGTATACGTAGATTTTATCGCTACTTTGTGGAGGTAGAGAGGTTGTTGCCGAAAGACTTTCGGCTCAAATTTAAGTGAAAGAAGAAGAAAACAATGAAGAAAGTATGGCAATTGAATAAGAAAAGCAATGTACAATCGACAAAAGAAGCAATAACAATAACAAAATAGTGTAGTAATCGAAACAGAATAAATAACATATGGTGTTAAGCACACCAAAAAACAAGAATTACAAGTGTACGATTAGTACCATGACATGCACTAACAAGCCTAAACTCTCGCAGGCAAGACAACACTATATCTTACTAACTTTCTATCCTAATACGCGACCTTCACTCCTTCATATATAGGTCATGTCCTCGATAATATGAATTAGTTCCATCATGTTTGATTTAATTACTTATTTCCAATACTTTTTCATCCTACAACAGTATTACTATCTCTTCACATACTCCTATAATCAACCTCTCACATCTTCTCACTGAAATATTTGCACACCTTCTCTTTACATTTTCAAATCATCTATAACACGTATTTTAAAATTATCAATTGATCTTTAAAATTGAATAACGAGTATTCAATCTTTTTTTTTTGTTTAATGGTAAGTACCAAGTAGTAGATCTCATTATGCTATTGTTAGTAAATTTTTACACAAGAAGGTGTCGTCTTTCTAGTGAAGTAGTCGGTAGGAATGGACGGTTGAGATCGTTTAATCAATGAGATATTGATTATTCAGGTGCGTTAGATGGTAAATAGGTGGGGCCCGTAGGATGTTTGTTCTATTTTGGAAAAGTGGACCAGGGATATAGTGTGGACCACGACGTAGACTAAATGCCCCTTTCTTTTGGGAATCTAGCGCTTTTTGACGGTGGTTTATAATTTATTTTCCATTTAAGTTTTTCGTCTCGTTTTAATTTATTTGTCTTAATTATTATTTTTATTTAAAAAAAGAAATAATAATTTTTCTATAATTATTTAATTTTAGCATATTTAAGATCATAAATATTTTTAATTTAAAATAATAATATTTTATTTTTTAAATCCCATAAAAAATCAAAATCAAATTATAAGAAAATAGAATAAAAAGTAGTGATAATTAGCTGAAATTATTACTTAATTTAGGAGTTCTTTAATTTGCGTACGTTTCAGGAAGACATGGGAACTACTACTTAATTAATGTTTGCTGTCTTGTCACTTTATGTAAACGCAATCATTATTGGAAAAAAATATATTTATTTTTTCATAAAAAAAGATTAATTAAAAAGGTAAAAGAAGTTAAATTGAGTTTAATTAGCTTAAAAACGCAAGAATTCAATCAAATTCCTTCTTTATTCGTTTGGTTCGAAGGAGAAAAATCCATTGAATTCTTAAGAATCAATTATTATTCTCTTATTTTTATCTAAACAGTAAAAACAAACTTTTTTTTTCTTTTTATTCAACTCACACAAAAAAAAATTGCCAAAAAAAAACAAAATACGTGTCATCAGAAAATTAACTCTAATTTGTTTTTTTTCCTCTTTCTCTTCCGACTTGCTATGCCAAAAAGGTTAATAGAAATTCTGAGTATAAAAATAGTAGGGGATAAAATTAGTAAAGTCATCAAAAAATGGCATAATTGAAGAATAACTAATAATAATCAATTAAAATTATATTTTAAGAAAATTATATATTCCTTACCATAATCGACAGGACAATTAAGTTTCTATCTCAGTTATTAACTTTTTTGGTAAATTAAAATAAGGTTACAGGATCGAGATCCAACTAAATATGCATAAAGTAATCAAATAGTAGCAGTACTAATTTGTAATTATTTTTCCTTTTTTTAATTAATCAAATAGGAAAAAGGGATAAGATGTCTTGATATTTTTGCCTTTTTCTCCATCATGCATTATTATATGGTCATCATGTTCATATTCAATTCTATAATATATCATAGATCTATTCAGATAGATTCTGATAAAGCGATAAGTATTTTTTTAAATTTAATCAAAATTTTTGAGTTTGAATCTCCCTGGATACCTTTGTTAGGGAGTTTTTACACTCTTCTCCTTAATGTGGAATTTTCCGACATAAAACTAAATTGTGTCGGACTTAAATGTAAATATCGAATATCGAGTGAAAAAAATAATGAGAGATCTAGTCCAGGGTTATATATGACTTCTTTCATACTCTACATTTTTTTTACTATTATACATCATTGAATTGTTTAAAAAACACTAATTACTGAGTTACGGAAAATATATTTGCAGGTAACATTGGTAAAAGTTGTAATTTAAAAACTTAACAATTAGACAATTTTATTTTTATAATAGAAAAAAAGTAGCAAAACACTTGGCTTACTCGAGTAAATATAGAAATGGACCCGTTCTTTTATTGTGAAGGGACATTTATATATGATGATGCTTTTTAAGACTAACTACAACAAATATCAAAATTCCATATCGTTATCAATTCAAAAATTAGGTAAGAGTGGACTTTTTAAAAAAAAATATTCGGTGTTTAATATCTGTATTGAAGTTCAATTAAATTTTGATTCATATATTACAGGATTTAATTTTGGAGGCGATATTTCTAGTAGAATTTTTTCACTTCTAAAAGTTCGAATCTGAAACCTCTTATTAAAAATCGAGAGATTTTGATTATGATTTGTACCACTACAAGTCACGTTGGTCAAGAGATTGGACTTTTTTCGTAGAATTGAAGGTTTTGTGTGGGGTATCGTTTTGGGATTGATTGTTAGATATCAATAGAGTTTTTAATGGATGAAACAAGTGTAATCATTTGCATTTTCAATTTTTTCATCCCTTTTGCTGTCTTCCATTATTATTCAACAGTAGTAATTAAAGTAAAGATCTCAAGAATGTAACTATTACTACTAATTTATATGGTTAAATCTTGTTAATCAATTTTAATTAACACAAAATCTGAATAAAAACTCACCTGGGTTGATAAATTGATATGGAACATTCCTAGGCAAAAACCCTTGCCAAAAACTCCTCAAATGTTGATGTCATAGCTATTTATAAAAGCATATACGTATGTGCTTATAATGAGCAAGTTATACTTCACTACTACAAACGTTTCGATAAAATATTTATATAACTTACTCTTATTTAGAAACTAGATATAGGACCCCGTGCCAGCACGGGGCCCAATATATATATTTTTTTATTTTAATTTATATTATATTATGAAATTTGAGAAGTTATTGAAACTTTTATATGATTTTAAAAATATTTTAAATTGTTAGCTATTGTGATTTGTAGTACTTTTTTTTTACATAATTTTGAAAATAATATTTATTACTCTGTTTGTTGTAATTTATGTGGCACACGCAGAATATCAAATATTAACCATTTTTTATATG